>JACMIF010000744.1:0-15270 GCA_014805445.1 Diplogasteroides magnus
GTACGTTACCTTTCGTAACCGTAGTCACTACCAATTTACCGCCCCGGAGGGATGGAGGGCTTGGTTGGCCTGGGCGGGGATCGAACTCGTGACCCTTCGGATGGCAAGCAGCGCCTTACACTACTCGGCCATGCCGCCCCTCGACGTGGGAAGAAAGAAAATTGAACTTTCATCTTTGAATTTTGAACTTTGAACTTTGAACTTTGATCTTTGATCTTTTGATCTTTCAACCCCAAAAACCAAAAGAAAAATCGTCCAAAAACCCTCAAAAATGCACACCATTCGAATCCTCTCGATCTCGCGAGTTCAAATTTAACATTTTCAAAATCGATTTCACAAAGTTCTACCAATTTCGTCATTATTTTCAAAATTATTTTCAAAAAATCACACAAAATCGGAAACAATTTCTGTTCTTACTTCAATCTCGGATACCTCATCCCCTAAAGTAATAAGTAATACAAAATTAGCCAATTTCATCATCTTTTTCTTAAATTCGCACAAAATCCCAATATGCATCAATTTCAATTCTGATTTCAGATTCGGATATCCCATGACATAAAGTTGTATAAAATACAAAGTTAGAATATTTAGTCATCATCTAAAATTCGGCATCATTTTGATAAGATAAGTATGCCTAAATGACCTCCGCATAAGACCCCAAAACTCACGGCTACCCACATCACGTACGCTTGGTAAATCGAAAATTGAAATTGAATAAATAAATTTGCTCAGATTGGGGGAGCCGCAGCTCCCCAATATGAGCAAATTTATTTATTCAATTTCTATTTTGATTTGATCAAGCGTTTCGTGTCGCCGCCTGCGTTAGGTGTTTTGTGGAACATGAAAAATGTCGATCAGGGTAAGCACTATCAGCGTATATAAACACCGAAGTCGCCGCGTCGAGGCGTTTCCTCGGTATCGAACTCCTGGCGCGCCAGTTTTCTATGCAAACCATGGCGGGGCGGCTTCGCGACAGTACCCCCGATATCGAACTCCTGACGTGCCAGTTGTCTACGTAAATGCAGGCTCCCCCAATCTTTGGAAATCATTTTATTTAATTTGTTCATTTTCATCTTGCTCCTCATGCAGATGTTCGTATTATGCGTTAGGAGCTTAAGCTTAGAGTACGTAGTCGTGCTAGTTAGAGATTATCTAATGAAAAAAACTTATTTCAGGATGTTATATTCACAAAATTCAATCTTGCCAACTGCAAAAGATAATAAATAAATTATTATATTTTTCTATAATGTCATAAAATAGTTTTTTTTTAAATCTGGGCGACTCGAACTGATTTTTGTTTCGCGAAAATGCGAATTTTTGCTATAACTTCTGAATGAACTTGCTCAAAATGAAGTTCTATGCACCAAAATTTTTCCTTTGTGAGACTCTAAATTTCTGGAAAGTTTCGTGCATCTAAGTTCTAAATTGAAAGAGTCGAAAATTTTCGGTTTTTTGAACATAACTTTCTTGTGGGTTGAGGACATGAGCCCTAACAACGCTGATTTGTTCGGAAAATGATTACCTATTTTTAAACTATCTAACATCGAATATTCGACCTCTTAGAAAGAAGTTATGCCACGAAGTATTTTTTGGGGGGTCAAATTGGTGTTGGGGAAACGACTGCCATGACGTCATCAGAAGGAGTGTCGTCATCATCCACTCATGGTAAACATGTGTGGACCTGGTCTTATTTATGCAATAGTTGTTTGGAAATGAAACTCAGTCTCCATCGAGAAACCTCGCAAAAAGTCAAAAAGTATTATTACTTTCCGGACACCCTAATAGTTTATTGTTAGTAGGGTTTCTAAAACGGCAATTTTTTTAAGCAATTATCATTCGTCTGATCGGTAAGCCAAGTGCACAATAGCTGGTTGTAATGCGTTTTTATATAAATCATATGTTCGCTTGCAATAGTAGTTGAGATTTAAATGAAAAAAGCTAAATATAAATAAAATGTTATATTCAGGTGGGCATGGAGGAGATCAAGAAGGCTTACAAGCTGTTCCTCGATCGTCACAGGAGCGAGAAGCTGCTAGTTGCCGGTGAGAAGGACTTCATCGCATAGAGGATTACGGTATCTGCCCCCAATTACAAATTGACTTTAAAAATGTTTCTTCCCATTCCCGGCCTCACTATTTTCGATCTCATACATTTTAATAGGTTTTGTTTGCAACTTATGTTACCTGTTTGAATTACAAGCTTACGCTTGGCAAATTCTGCCATTGATCCTTTTCCCTCTTGTATCTAACAACACTTGGTGGATTATTGAAAGGCGAATGGTAGGATTTGCTCTGTCCATGTTAAATGTATTTTTACACACGTTGTTGATGTTGATGTTACGCGTTGTTTTCTATTGAAAAATGTTTCCTCTTCAAAGTTGACATTTCGCAAACGTCAATTTGATGACGGAATAAAATCTGACATCCATTGCGTATGCTCACCAGTTGCGTCATTACACAAAGGCGGAAATTAATATTGTGGCTCAACTGCAATTCAGTTGAGTGAGTAGTCATTGATGAATCCAAGCAGTTTCTTCTCAATCTCACATGTTGAATTCTTTCTAGGCGACAGCTCACAGAGTAATCCCTGCCACGGAATAAAAACATTATCTTGCGAAAGAATGATAATGAATGATGATATGCTTATAGTTGATGGATAAGCTAATGGTCACGCCAGAATTAGAGTATGCATTTGGGTAACCGCATCGTGGGGCTGTTCGTTAGTCAAGTTTGCGACATCTTCACTAAAATATAGCTGGTCAGTGAATATCCAGAGGGTATTTTCAGTATCGACGATCATAGAAGAGGTTCCGGTGAGCCAGCCAGCTCTCTCGTCTGACCGAAAGGGTTTACTTCAAAATGGACTTCTGTTTTGCCAATTTTCGCGTTCCTATTATTAGCAGAAGCTGGAATAGAAGCGACAATGGGTCATTAGTGATCAAATGGTCAGATTGGGAGTTCATTCACTGTCACCCCTCATATCAGTGGCACATGTATCGTATAAGAATTGGCATGACGATTCAGGTCGATGACAAGAACGCCATGGACAATTGCGCCATAATCGTGAGGATTTGACAATTGGGTCATCAATTCACGGCTCAAGTGTTATCGTCACCATTTTGGCGCAAGGATTCTAGTCGCTGTGGTCTTTCCCCCAAAGTTTCACCAGTGCTTCATTTTGCTCCCATAATCGCAAGGTTCCATCTTGAACTCTAGACTATTCCAGTAATGTACCTACGAGATTATTACGCGCGCACGTAAATGCCACGACGGCTGTTGAGAAGTGCCGAGTGAAAATGATTAAGCACCTTCCAATTCAATATCAAAAGTTCAGAGCGTGGACATTTGAGCCACCATGGTGAAGCGGACAGGCCAACCGCTGTCATTTCAATGCATAGGTCTCTATTTCACCGTTATGGCGCAAAAACCCTGCTGTTAATTATCGAATAACATTCGGATTACTTTATGTCAAAACGTAACGCAATTGTCTTTGTTACGGTAATCAAGAAATTGGCGATTTAGGTTAGGCTCAAATGCTGGAAAATGTTTTTTTTGATTTCGCGTTGCACATTTCTTTGCACCTCTGGAATCTCTCTACGGTAGAAAATGTTTTTCTTGATTTCCCTTTGCACATTTCTTTGCACCTCTGGAATCTCTCTACGGTAGATCCGAAGGGGGCGGGGCCTATAGAAGAGGAAAGGTGGGTTGCTTCAGTAGTGAGACCGGGACGTCTGTCGAGTTGTCGCTCCTTTTCCTGCTTACAAAAATGTACTCGACCCTCTTCGTCACTCTAGCTGCTGCACTTTTGTTGACTGAAATGATACCAGGTGAGTACTCATAGTAGTCTGTGTACTCATTCATAAGGATTGTCTATGATGAGCGAGAGCGAATGATCCATCGCTGCGTAGGTTTAGTCTAAATCATTTGGATATGAATAAAGATGTGTTTCTTAAAAATAACTATTGTCTAAATATCTCTGTTGATCTCTTCGTCGACACCTCTATATATTGCATGCGCAGGGGAATTTCCGATCACGAAGCTGATTCTTACAATAAATTCCTCTGGTCGTTTAAGGCGTTTGAATCGATTGAAAAAATTTTTATACAAATTTTACGTTTCAAATGTGGTGCACATGTATGTTTCATGTATTATATAAAAGTTTTCATTTCCTAAAAATGTCGCCTTTGCAGTTTCTATCGCTGCATCACTCTCCATGCCCCACGCAATGAGCGCCGACAAGCCGTCCAAGGTAGGAAAACGCAACTTTTCCCGACCCAAGATCTCACAGCGATATTCCCGGTTACGGTAGCTGATTCAGAGCGTCAAAAACAATCGTCATCACAAATGGCACTCGGCGCCGAAGCGGAAGCGAGAGGCCGAATTCGGTGAAATGAGCGGAACGGGATATTATCCAAAATATCAGAGATTGACCCGGCACCGATCGCCCTCACCAATTCTGCCTCCACCGTATCTACTGGGTCTTTGAAAGAACGTTTGCGGTACTGTATCCAATTCTCAATCAACTCAAAATTTGTGATTTTTCGTTATGTTTTTACCTCTGCTTGAATCGCATAATCAATTTCTATCCTATCGAGCCATTTTCATATTTCGAACTGTCAATTTACCTATCTTTGTCCAACATTGTAGCCTACTTGCTGGCAATTTGGGACCAATCTAAAAATGGTATTCGCATGATGACAGGACTATTCGTGAGTCAGTGGTAAAGTGTTTCTTAACTGCAAAGTGGCCTACACAAGGATGTCGGTTTAACGCAATCCCTTATTCGTAAAGACCTTGGAAGAATGAATACAATTTCATTGAATAGTGATTGACATGTATATGTATCTGTGACAGCAATCAATTATTGTTAACGAGATTTATTAAAGATACCATGTAACGAAAATGTGGTACGGCCACAACAAGAAGAATGAAATGTTTCAGAATGTCAAAACAGAATAAGTTGAACCTGACGATCAAAACCCGACAGAAGGGAAAATTTACCTTCAGGTATGCATAGAAGAATCGACAACAATTTTTTCGCCTAAATTTCTAGATATATCTATGAACATTTTTGATCAAATGATTTTCTGATATAATGTAAGTCACACTTCAATTTCAAATAAATTCATCCACCCCTCTACTAATAGGCGGTCCTCTATAGGATCTCTAAACATACAAACTAGAGCCTCGGCTAGATCATCATAATAATCAATAGGCTCAAACTCTTCAAATAGTGCTTCTAGAGCTTCGCCATAATCATAGTCACATGGGTCCTGGGGCTGGAAAAGGTCTTCTAATCCTAAATTATCATTGTTTTCCTCATCGATACAGTCCTCGAAGATGTCCCATGATTGGTTGTTCTCCTTTGGTCGAGATGGTCCATCCAGAATGTTGACTACTTCAGCAATGCAACCATAGACAACAGCGGCCACTGTCCTTCTATCCTCTCGCTCGTTGTATCGAGGAACGGGAGTCGGAGGTGGCTCTGGTCGAAGAACAGCACCGCGGAGTTCGGCTCGCTCCTGAAAAACATATTTTAAATTTTTATTTTATTTAATGAATTATTTTAAACGATAATCAATCAGGAACTTGGCGTATTTTAATAAATGCAGGATGCTTACAGTCTCAGTGAGAAGGGCGATATTCAGCTGCTCCAGGAAGTCGTTCACCACAATCTTCTTGTCATCGCTCTCCTAAAATAATTGCTTGAATGTGTTCATTTCACTACAACGGCAAAAATCAGTGAGTGAATCCCAAAGGGAATTGCATCTGTACATATCCTATGGTCTGTGCGCTAGAGTGAATGAGAGTGCAGAGAAAGGGAATGGACGCATGGGGTTCATTGTGCGAAGACAGCTATGTATGAATGTGTTGCAGAATAAATAAATAAAAGCTTACAGGCATATCATTTATGGCAAAGACAGTGATGAGGAATTGGTAATAGTCCTCAGAGAAGACATCGTCCTCATGAACCTGCAAAGAATGAGTCAATCATATCTGTTGAACGTCTTTCTCTATATACTATAACTAGGCGTTAGTATAGCTAATACATTTAGCCTATTCCATGATTCTTGCTTTTCATCATTAATCAAGAGAAAGCACAAATGCATTAAAACGCTAATTGTTCGTGTAAACGTCGGAATAATGCGCACCTCGTCTTGACTGTCGTTGTTTGTGTGAACGGGTGAATCGTCGTTGCAATAGTACTCTGCACGGCACATCTGGCAATTATACCTAAAAAATACAATTAACATAATTCTTAAAATGCTCAATAATTTTAAAAATATTTACGTTTAAGAGACATCTTCTGTAAGAGTGGACCTCCCAGTAATATCCTGTGCACAGTTTTTCAACTTTATGTCTCCGAATTGGCTGAAAACTTGGTTTTAGGGTAAATCGATCCCGTAGATCACGAATCTGAGGTCCGTTTGACATGAAAATATTTCGTTGCCTCAGGGCATGAAAGAAATCCGAAAAATCGTCAA
This sequence comes from Diplogasteroides magnus, assembly GCA_014805445.1. Classification (NCBI taxonomy): domain Eukaryota; kingdom Metazoa; phylum Nematoda; class Chromadorea; order Rhabditida; family Diplogasteroididae; genus Diplogasteroides; species Diplogasteroides magnus. The sequence goes on from JACMIF010000744.1 coordinate 6,485, forward strand.
AAATTGGAAAAAAATCCGATATGTACAATAGATGCGGCATTCCAATTCTGGTCCCTAGAACACATAAAAATATAAATGAAAGACCTGTAGCTTCATTTTGAAGCCCATTTTGAGCCCATTAAAATATTCAAACGGCTGTCGTGTAACATTTTTGCACAAACATCAACGAGATTCCATCATTTTTGGAATCTACGCACTCGATTACCCCATATATGTCAAAATCAGCAAAATCGGAGGTGACAATTTTGCTCCACAGTAGTGAGATTTTGCTCGTATAAACGCTATGCTATACAATATTTAAGTGTTGTTACAATAATGCCATGCATGTGCCTCAGTAAAGCCTGGTTCTCAGTTTAAAAAATCCTGAATACGTGATGTCTGTATCGCCATCTCACGACATGCCTGAATTGAAAGCTCATAACAAAGGATCCAAGCATCATAGCCTGCTGCTTTTGATTTCAGCCCGTAATAGAACTTTTGCTCATCGCATCACTAGAATATGAGACGCTTGCGTTCACAAGGATAGGGAGAGGGAGGGTAGGGAGAGGGATGGTAGGGTGAGGAGCGCGCTCGAAAAAAACGACTGTCCACGAAATGAGCAAAATCTCACTACTGTGGAGCAAAATTGTCACCTTCGATTTTGCTGATTTTGACATATATGGGGTAATCGAGTGCGTAGATTCCAAAAATGATGGAATCTCGTTGATGTTTATGCAAAAATTTTACACGACAGCCGTTTGAATATTTTAATGGGCTCAAAATGGGCTTCAAAATGAAGCTACAGGTCTTTCATTTATATTTTTATGTGTTCTAGGGACCAGAATTGGAATGCCGCATCTATTGTACATATCGGATTTTTTTCCAATTTTTGACGATTTTTCGGATTTCTTTCATGCCCTGAGGCAACGAAATATTTTCATGTCAAACGGACCTCAGATTCGTGATCTACGGGATCGATTTACCCTAAAACCAAGTTTTCAGCCAATTCGGAGACATAAAGTTGAAAAACTGTGCAAAGGACTGGTCCATCCTTACAGAAGATGTCTGTTAAAGGAGCTGTACCACGAACTTTTTCGAGTATAGGATGAAAGCGCCAATCGATAGGGATCAACGTGGGAAGTCGAATGACACCTTCCTCGCCGTTTACAGATTTTTCTCCGATTTTTAGTGAATCGGCAAAGGTACGGGATACTGTAGATGTTGGGGTGACCTTTGAACCAGCATTAGGCGACCGATTACTAATGTTAGCAATTTCATTTTTCGCGTCACTCTCTCTTCTTCCCGGTTGTCTCTTTTCTGCCAGAGAAGACCGCACGATGAAGACTAATGATGAAAAGTGAACCCAATATCGAATATTCGAAACACTCTTCGCCTTTACTCTTCCCCGTGCGGTCTGTTCTAGCTCACCCGAGACGACCGGAAACAAGAGAGAATGACGCGAAAAAATGAAATTGCTAGCACTAATATTCGGTCGCCTCACGCTAATTCAAAGGTCACCCCAACATCTACAGTATCCCGTACCTTTGGCGATTCACTAAAAATCGGAGAAAAGTCTGTAAAAGGTGTCATTCGTCTTCCCACGTTGGCCCCTGTCGAGTGGCGCTTTCACTCTATGCTCGAAAAAGTTCGTGGTACAGCTCCTTTAAAGAACGAACTCACTTCTCCTTGTCCTGTTTCAGCACAGTCATACAGGCGGAGCAGAATGCGTGGCGACAGGGCAACAGTCGCTTCTCGTGTTCATTCTCATCTAAATGTTGCGTTATTTTTCCCGATTTCTAAATCCGTCATAATGAAGTGCGATCCCTATGCCAACTTTCGACAACATTTATGTAAGACTCATTTGACAAGAAGTAGAAAAAAACTTGAAGAGGGACTTACCGAACTCCCCATAGCATATGGAGCAGTACTCATTACATGAGAAATCCTCCAAAATCTGCGATGTCTCTGAAGTCGTGGCTACACTCTCGGTTGAAGTCTGAGCTGTTGTTTCCTCGGTGTTTGAAGGGACCGAATAAGAGGACACAGAGACCATCGTCTCGGACTCCATCTGGAAAACAGTATTATTGCCATTGGGATTAAATGTGAAAATGTGAAACAGAATGACAATGCTTCTAAAATATTTTTCCATTGCAGAGGCATTCTAGATTAGTGGCGGGGGGGGGATCGAGTATATTAGCAAAAAGACACTAAATCTCGTCTCTGTGTCTCTCATTTACTTCTGTCTTGCGCGGTCGTTTTGCTAACAGGAATCGACTGGAATCGAGTGTGTTGGCAAAACGACCGCGCTGGAGGAAAGGAAAATGAAAGACGCAGACAACGAAATGTAGTGTCCTTTTTCCTCAATGGAAGCAAGCTAAATAAAAGACACTACATTTCGTTGTCTACGTCTTTCATTCTCCTTTCGTCCAGTGCGGTCGTTTTCCTAACACCCTCGATTCTAGTCGATTCCTGTTAGCAAAACGACCGCGCAAGACAGAAGTAAATGAGAGACGCAGAGATGAGATTTAGTGTCTTTTTGCTAATGTACTCGATCCCCCCACACTATTCTAGGTGCCTCCTTCAACATTTGAAAATACAAGAATAACGGCAATGGTGCTAAAGGTAAATATGCACCAGCCGAAACTTGCTCTGAAATGTGATTTGAAAGCGAAACACTCATTTAAATAATTTCAATGAAGCACTTCAAGGGATCGCAACTTTCATTTGCTAAAGCATCAACGTACTCATCTGAGGCCATGGCTAGTAAAAGCCGTTATAGAATGGTCAGTGAATCTTGCAACAACTCTCTATATTATGATGCATACCTGCTCAGAATTGAAGTGTTCAGCCATGGGAGAATGAGTGAAGGAATGGTGAGTTGGGGACATTGACTCGATCTCCATCACTCTTTGGCAAACCTTACGATGTCTAAATTTTGAAAATAATAATGGCGAAAAATGCGAATAATAACCAAAGGTGCGAGATCTTGGAACAATAAAGTAAAGCTAATTGCTGAGAAATTACTCGGTTGATGCCAGGAAATAGTGTTAATATGACCTGTTCAAGCTTATATTTACCCTTGAAGAGGCGTGTTCGCCCCTTTCCAAATGTTGTGCAATCATTGCACTGTTCATGGATGACGAGAGAGTGAGTCACCATGGGTTCCCCCCTTCTCTTCCCTCTCTCGCTGTTATCTCTAGTGGTCAGAGAATGAAAGGGAGAGAGACAAAACAGTGTTCGTACTATGTTGCGCACGTGAAAGACAGTCAGAACATCTGGGTACTCTTTCACATGAGAGTCAATGGAAGTGAAAGCTTTTGGTGCTCAACATCAAATGTGGAATATAAGAGATGGGAAGAGAAGTGTTTACTGAGCAACAATCACGAACAAGAGGGAACACGTAGCTACGACCTTCGGGGCGAAATGGACACTTATTGTGCGAGCGCACGTGAGTTTTGTTCGTTGCAGGAAAGAAATATGGTTCGCGACTCGAGACAATAAATAGCCATAGCAACGCACAAGGAACATTGGGGAAGATTCGCGAGCTTCGGTTTCACAATAGACTTCTCGAAACACAACCTTCTCGAAGTGAATGGAACAGTGCGGGAAAATGCGTATTTTATATGTATGTACGAGGAAAGAATGGAATGTCTCGATATGGGAACGGTTGATGAAATTGTGTCGTTTCATGCTCTTGCACAATTCACTGTAATGCAATGAGGCTAAGAACGAAGATTACACGAAACCCCAAACAACTGGTTCGCGAACGCTTGACCCTAGGAATTCGGACAATGTCATTATGTTCTCACGAAAACCTGTATACGACGTAATTCTTTTAAAAAATAAGTAGCGTGGCAAACGAATTCATTTATGAACAGCGATGAGCATTTGACGAGTAGTGAATCGGTTCAAAATATGTATATTTTGAGACAATGTGAGACAAGAAAGCGATGTTCGAGAGGGTTGAATGGAAATGAACATGTACACACAATCATAAACGAACGCATCGGTCTGTCCACAATATTTGAAAACGACGGCGAATTGATATAACGAAGCGCGACAACTACGTGGCAGTATGAAATAGGGCCAACAGAAATAAGCATGAGTAAACATTAAAAAAAAGAGCTTTAAAAGTAAAATCGATATAAAGTGAGACGCATGTAGGATTTCAAACCTCCTCAACTTCTAATGCCTATGAAAGGATGACCACTGTGAAGAAATTGTGAAGGTGAGAACTTCCATTTGTGCGACATTGGATATAATAAAATGGAGAACAACCAGTAGAATAATGGAAAATGTGGGCAGCACCACAGATTTTCACAGAATATTCGAGCGAGAGAAAACGATCCGTGTCAAAATACTGAGGTTACATGTATACTTTGTATAAATAACAAGAGGTAGTCGCAGATCAGGAACAAAATAAATATCACAAGGAATGAATATGTCCGATGAATAAATTTGGAAATTCGTTGACCGAGAAATAGATAAGGATAAAATATGAGACTATTTGTAAATAATATACACACGCGAGGATCGAAACAATGACATCTCACAGTTTTGCAGTCATTATTCAATCCAACTCCACATCATTTTGCATCGCCATCTTCTCTGCTGTCACTCCATTGACAACATGCTCGATCGCTCCCTTTACTGCCACCGCTGCAGTCTCATCCGACACTGCCTCAAAGTCTGCAGAAACTGCAGCAATCTCCTTTGCAGGTTGTAGCACCTTCTCTGACTGTTCGATAGCGACGACCATGCCGATAGTTTCCTGAATTGGCATTGTTTTCTCATAGAATATCGCATGAAAGCATTAATTCGATAAGAATCGGTTTCAGTGCTAATTAATGTATCTACTGGATAGTATTAGGGTGCTCCGAAAGTCCTGTCGTATTTTTGATTTTTTGAAATATCTCGATGGAAACTGAGTTATGCTGCCAAACAACTATTGCATAAATATGTCCAGGTCCACACATGTTTACCATTAGTGGGTGATGACGTCACTCCTCCTGATGACGTCATGGCAGTCGATTTCCCAACACCAATTTCGACCCCCAAAAACGATTTTTTGCCATAACTCTTTTAGAAGTGATCGCAAAATCGACGTCAGATATTCTAAAAATAGGATATTATTTCCTGAAGAAACCAGCGTTGTTAGGGCTCATGTTCTCATCCCATAAAAAAGTTGTGACCAAAAAACCGAAAATTTTCGAGTCTTTCAATTTTGAAGTTAGAGGCACCAAACTTGTCAAGAATGTTGAGAATCACAAAAGAAAATTTTTGGTGCACAGATCATAATTTTGCGCAAGTTAATTCAGAAGTTATGGCCAAAAATCTGATTTTCGCGAAACAAAAATTACATTTTTGACCATAACTCCTGAATTGACTTGCGCAAAACATGATCTGTGCAAAAAAATTTTCTTTTGTGATACTCAACATTCTTGACAAGTTTGGTACCTCTAACTTCAAAATTGAAAGTTTCGAAAATTTTCGGTTTTTTGGTCACAATTATTTTGTGGGATGAGGACATGAGCCCTAACAACGCTGTTTCTTTAGGAAATAATATCCTATTTTTATAATATCGAACGTCGACTTTCCGATCACTTCTATAAAAGTTATGACAACAAATCGTTTTTGGGGGGTCAAAATTGGTGTTGGGAAATCGACTGCCATGACGTCATCACCCACTAATCGTAAACATGTGTGGACATGGACATATTTATGCAAAAGTTATTTATGCAACTGAACTCAGTATCCATCGAGATATTAAGAAAATCGAAAATACGACAGGACTTTCGGAGCACCCCAATATTGAGAGGGCGTTGGTCGTTCCAACCAACACCGCAGAAATTGAACGCCTCTTTTCAAGACTTTCGGGCATAAGAGATGCCAAAGGAAACAGAATCGACGAGGATGCCCTCGAAGCAAGAATTAGGTAAAGTATAGTCACATATTTTCTAATAGTACTGCATTTTAGGATCGTAAATAACGGTCCGTCTACGTCGGAATGGGATCCGTTCGCAGCCATCCAGAAGTGGACAGAAAATGGACATTCTCTTGCGAGCGATATCGGAAATGTAAGGTGAACCTTATAGAGAATGACACAAAATACTCATTTCAGACGAGAAAAAAGGAAAGAAGACGCTGGAGCTGGAACAGACAGATGAGGCAACTTTGCAGAAAACACACGTGGCTGCGTTCTAGGGTTTCTAAATCGGGAGTAGAGTGCATTCGTCTGTTGTCTGATTCACGAGGAGCGGTTGTCTGTTGCATGAATGAGACAACCGCTCCTCGGGAATCAGAATGCACTCTACTCCCGAATTAGAAACCCTACTGCGTACTACAATGCACTGATTGTGAAAAAGAACTGAAAGAAAAAGAATTTTGTTTTCTATTGTTTTTAAAATGTTTTCATACCACATCTTGAATCATTTTACTGAGCAGTACAATGTAATAAAAATATCTATCTTTAAAATTGGTTCTTTCAAAGCCTCCTAAAAAATTTGAAAATGCTCACACAACCTCATTTTTGAAGGTATGTTTTGGGCTCATACAACCTGATTTTGAGAGGGGGGTGAGGGCGACTATTTAATCCGTGGTTTCCGCCAATATACACCATGTTACATGTACACACAAAAACATGATTGTCTCACTCTAGTATGTTGACTTCTCCCTCAATGTATTTTTCCAATTCTTGCATAACAAGAGTCGCTGTTTCATCTATTGTACCACAAACCTGGAATGGATACAGATAACATTCGCATCTCCTTCTGCACCGTTTACCTGTCTCAATGTTTTGTTTGTGAAAGCGTATGAACCTAGTGATCTTAGTCTCTTCCATTGTGCACCTCTGAAGATTCACTAATACACAGAGAAGATCATTGTTTGGAACCTTGCAAAAATGATCTGCGTTTTGGTATCATCCTTTTCGGTGATGACATGTGGTCGCTAAACATATGAAGTGTACATCATTGCGTCTGTTTCATAATTATATAGACTAACCGGCCTGGAATGGAAGTTTCCGAACTGTTTGATAAACACTTCTCCCAGAATGTCCAAGTCAGCAGTCATAAGAACGGGTTTACGACCCTCGAAGATGCCGTATGTCTGGTAAACAAAGAAAAGTACACTACGATAACGAGAATACATCATACCTTTCCGTATTTCTTTGTCCATTCTCTCACTACAATTGAACGAGGATTCTCATAACTTTGCAATGCTCGAGTGTTTCCAAGGAGAAATTCGGGCGGAGGCCCTGATAGGTCTTTCTTGGACCAGTAAGTCATTTGATCATGATAAAGTCTAAATATACATTGAGAATCTAACAAAATGCATTACAAACTTGTAAATATAGGCAGCGACAGCTACCAATCCGAGCAGAATCACCAGCATTTCGATGTTGATCTGAGGTCGCGAGAGAATGAAAATGCATTCACTGTCACTTTTATCTGGGGGGAAATGTGCGAATGTATGCTAGCACACATTCAACAAGTCATAACTGTTCACAAGGTAACTACACAAATAACATGAAAAGTGTGAGGAGAATCAGAATAAATCAGGAATGAAAGTACACAAACCTGAAAAAAGTATAATAACATTATTAGGTTGGCACATATGTTATGGCAAACTCGTTTGAAGTTTAGTATCTTAGCCAATCAGAAGGACACTGCTATGGGGCTTGGCCTATCACATGTTGGGGTCATGCCCTGATCCTAGCCCACTCCCCTCACCCTCCTTCTCCGCAGCCACCCCGGCGCGATTTTTCAAATTTGAAAACCCACGACTTTCGGACACCCGTTTGGGAGTTGGCCGCTTTTTTCGTGGGTTTGAGATATAATCCAACTATCAACTGATGCTTGTAGCCATTTCAACGGCCGTCACGCCTGAGGGACCAGTTCGGTCAAATCTCAAATTTCCACGGAGTTATGATCACAAAAACAAGACTATGTGTCCAAATGCAGCTAGCCACATATGCTTCACAGAGTAAGCGTAGAATAGTAGGAATATCAAACATGTAGTTGGAGACCCTGATCGGACTTGAAATACGACTACAATGGCCAAAAATGTGATTTTTCTGTATTCTCATTTTGGTATTTTTGACATAATCGTTAATAACTTGGCTCATTCCGATTCTTTCAAGTTCACAAATCATAGTTTTGATACTCCTGCTATTCTACGCTTACTCTGTGAAGCATATGTGGCTAGTTGCTTTGGACACTTTTTCGTAAGTCTTGGTTTTTCGATCATAACTCTTGGAAATTTGAGATTTGACCGAACTGGTCCCTCAGGCGTGACGGCCGTTGAATTGGCTAGAAGTATCAGTTGATAGTTGGATGATTACTCAAACCTACGAAAAAAGCGGCCAAAACTCACAAACGGGTGTCCGAAAATCGTGAGTTTTCAAAGTTTGAAAGATCGCGCCGGAGTGACTGCGGAGAAGGATGGTGAGGGGAGTGGGCTAGGATCAGGGCATGACCCCAACATGTGATTGGCCAAGCCCCATAACAGTGTCCTTCTGCTTGGCTAAGATACTAAACTTCATACGAGTTTGCCATAACATATGTGCCAACCTAATATTATCCAACCTGCAAGCTAGTGTGGGCGGTGCGCCAAAAAAAACGATGACAAACGACAGTGGTTTGGTGCACCAAACCACTGTCGTTTGATGCACCAAACGAGTATTCATGTCTGTTCTCTCATACTGAACGGTTGTCTACGATGACCGTGGTAGAACAACTCATCGATGCGCACAGACAATCATACGATCCGATGCAGTCAAGAATCATTTCCTATGATTCTCTTGTTGA
>JACMIF010000744.1:15370-32341 GCA_014805445.1 Diplogasteroides magnus
AGAGTGAGGAATGTGACGAAGGTGAAAGATTGGGTGAAGGAGGCATGCAAGAGAAAGTTGGCGTGGGCCAATCGTGTGAGGACAATGGAAGACTGTCGGCTGGCACGCATGATCACAACATGGATACCATACAACTTCGCGCTGAGAAGAAACCAAGGACGGCCCGTGACAAGATGGAGAGAAGAAATCAAGAGAGCAATTGGATCAAGCTGGTGGAGTATGACTGAAGACGAATTGAAGACAGCCCATGATCTGCACATATCCCTTTTGTGAATACAGATAAATGATTTGATTTGATTATTTTCACGTGCTGTAAAGACTCGACCGGAGATGGAAAGGATGCTAAAAAATGATAGAGTCATGTTCACGTGTCGGATTGGAGATAAATGCCGGCAAGACTCAAATCCTCACCTAAACGTGGGGCGACCGAATACTACAAGTTTTCGTCAAGTTAAGACGAAAATGCCAATTTCTTTATCTCACAAAACTGTCTGACCTAACACGTACACTTATGTGGATAACTGCACATTTCTTTATATTTTCGTAAGTGTAAAGTATTACATATATTGTAGGAGGAAAATGACGAGACAGTTGATTTGGAACCAATTAAAGCTCTAGCAGTAACAACCTTTAATGGACACGAACTCAGTCATTGTCTTCATACCATCTTTAAAAGGCAAGTTTTTCATGTTAACACGAAGAATTCAAAATTCAGATCTAATGGAATTAGAGAGCTTAAATTGCACGGATATAACCTATCACGATATCTTGCACTATTCAAAGATGAGATAACCCGTGCACAGTCCTTGAAGCTATACTGTGATTTTAAAGATGTTGTTACCGAAAACGCCTACAGGTATTAGGGTGCTCCGAAAGTCCTGTCGTATTTTTGATTTTTTTGAAATATCTCGATGGAAACTGAGTTATGCTGCCAAACAACTATTGCATAAATATGTCCAGGTCCACACATGTTTACCATTAGCGGGTGATAGACGTCACTCCTCCTTATGACGTCATGGCAGTCGATTTCCCAACACCAATTTCGACCCCCAAAAACGATTTTTTGCCATAACTCTTTTAGAAGTGATCGGAAAATCGACGTCAGATATTCGAAAATAGTATATTATTTCCTGAAGAAACCAGCGTTGTTAGGGCTCATGTTCTCATCCCATAAAAAAGTTGTGACCAGAAAACCGAAAATTTTCGAGTCTTTCAATTTTGAAGTTAGAGGCACCAAACTTGTCAAGAATGTTGAGAATCACAAAAGAAAATTTTTGGTGCACAGATCATAATTTTGCGCAAGTTAATTCAGAAGTTATGGCCAAAAATCTGATTTTCGCGAAACAAAAATTACATTTTTGACTATAACTTCTGAATTAACTTGCGCAAAATTATGATCTGTACACCAAAAATTTTCTTTTGTGATAATCAAGATTCTTGAAAAGTTTGGTGCCTCTAACTTCTAAATTGAAAGACTCGAAAATTTTCGGTTTTCTGGTCACAACTTTTTTATGGGATGAGAACATGAGCCCTAACAACGCTGGTTTCTTCAGGAAATAATATCCTATTTTTAGAATATCTGACGTCGATTTCCGATAACTTCTAAAAGAGTTATGGCAAAAAATCGTTTTTGGGGGTCGAAATTGGTGTTGGGAAATCGACTGCCATGACGTCATCACCCACTAATGGTAAACATGTGTGGACCTGGACATATTTATGCAATAGTTGTTTGGCAGCATAACTCAGTCTCCATCAAGATATTTCAAAAAATCAAAAATACGACAGGACTTTCGGAGCACCCTAATACTTCTACCGCGTTTTTCCTCAATTCTTGGACATGATCTGCCTCTTTCGATTAATTAAGCCATGCGCCCCATTAATCGAAAATAAAACGTAGTAAAATATCTGCCCTCTCATACTGCTCTGATTGTGGTCCTTTTATAGGAATTCAGTGTATTCATAATGGCAGCGTTTGGATTTCGCGCCATGATAGTGAAATTGACACTTGCGCCATGCATTTGATGACAAGGATCTGCCCTCATCATGATTATGGTGAAGTGTCCATGATGTACATGTCGTTCACCCCCTTTTTCATTCTCTTCCCTCTCTTCCCCCTTTATACCTCAAGCATATCCTCAATCACAATAGCATCCTCATCATCTGTATCCATATCCTCGTCGTCTTCAGCCTCTAATCCCATTGGATCGTCATCCTGATCCTGAAAGGTTTCATTGTATGAAGGTCCACCGCAACCTTTTTGATTGCTAAGACAGCTCAATTAACCGTTTCAAGCTGCGGCGCTCATTAAATATATTACTTGAGATGGTAAGACTACATATTATCAACAAAACGCACTTGGGCCTGCGCTTCTTCACCCTCCTGATTCTCATTCTGCAGCAATTGCTGTTGTTGCTGCAGTTGCCGCAACTGCTGTAGTTGCTGTTGCTGCAGTTGCTGTCGTTGCTGCGCCTCAATCTCAAGCATCCGTGTCAGCTGCGCGATCTCGTCATAGACGTACATGACCGCCTGGCGCAGCTCAGCGGCGCTCTGAAGGGATTTATTCATGGAGTTGATCCCCTATATGCAAAATGCGAGTGGAAGTTCTAGAACAGTGACACAACCTAAGGGATTGCATAATTACCATTATAAATTTTGATCTACGATGATGAAATTTGGCACTTGCAGTTTGTCCGCATTAAAAAAAGTTTTCGTGTGCTTTTATCTACACTACTGGAACTAATGATGTGCGCAGTTTTTGTTTTGGACATAACTTTGCTCAAAGTTATCGAATTTCAGTGAAATTTTTTTTGGTAACACCTGACCATATAACAGATTTCTGCTGAATTCCCTGTACCTCGAGTGGCCGCTTCCCCATAATTCGGAAAGTCTCATATGGGTATGCGAAACATTGCCATTTTAGCTGTGGAGTCCAAAAAATATTTAATTTTTACAGAAGGTAATCCACCTCAGGAGGACTTCAAAACAACTTAGACTCGAATTTTAGGTCGCTTCCCCATTGCAGGAAAAATTAGCCAAAATGACCCCTTTTTTGCATTTTTTGCACTCTTTCGACCGCCCTGCAGAGAGGCAAAGAAAAAATGACTGTCTAAGTAGCCGATAATTATGTTGGGGTAGTCGGGCAGCAACCCTGAAAATTTCAAGGACCTAGCCCCTCATACAACAAAAAGAAATTCTGGTGAGGCCGTTTTTAGGGTGAATTTCAAATGTACGCCGACGATAGCTGATCTAGCGCGTAAGTTGATCATTTATGGCCAAAGGCTGGGAAAAGCCATAGCCAACACCGCATAAATATAGCTCCACTATCGGTTCCTCTAGACTTGTTTTTGTAAAAAAAAATTTCTAAATATTTGACCATTATACCCGGATCATGGTCAAAATCACCATGACCCGGGTATCATAGTGGCTTTTCCCAGCCTTTGGCCATAAATGATCAACTTACGGTAGATCAGCTATCGTCGGCGTAGAAGTTTGCAACATTTGAATTTAACCTTAAAAACGGCCTCACCAGAATTTCGATTTTGTATGAAGAGCTAGGCCCATGAAATTTTCAGTGTAGTTGCCCGACTACCCCAACATAATTATCGGCTACTTAGACAGTCATTTTTTCTTTGCCTTTCTGCAGGTCGAAAGAGTGCAAAAAATGCAAAAAAGGGGTCATTTTGGCGGATTTTTCCTGCAATGGGGAAGCGACCTAAAATTTGAGTCTAAGTTGTTTTGAAGTCCTCCTGAGGTGGATTACCTTCAGTAAAAATTAAATATTTTTTGGACTCCTCACAGCTAAAATGGCAATGTTTTGCTTCCCGATATGAGACTTTCCGAATTATGGGGAAGCGACCACTCGAGGTACAGGGTCGTCCAATTCAGCAGAAATCAGTTATATGGTCAGGTGTTACCAAAAAAAAATTTCACCGACATTCGATAACTTTGAGCAAAGTTATCGCCAAAATAAAAAGTGCGCACATCATTAGTTCCAGTAGTGTTTATCCAGACAGACTGTGCGTTTCCCATTTTCGTAATCGTGGACCATAGTGGTCATGGTCATTAAAGAAGCCAGAAAGCGAGTTCTTTCAATCAATTCAGTCAATATTTTTGAATTCACGTAAAATATTTCAAAGTGTAGCCATCGCCTCAAACTAAACGGATTTGCTCATGTTAAACCATAACACGTTTAAGTCAGCAATTTCAAACCTGCTCTTCCAGAAAGATCACGTTGCGTTGATAGTAGCCTACGTCGTCGAGGAATCTATTGACCGCGTTCACCTTTCCCTGACCAGGCTTAAACATAAAAATAAATTGAGAATTTTTGTGGCAGTATGCGGCTTTCCAAAGGAATTGGTGGGGAATTGTTATAAAGTTTGAATTTCGTCGTTTGCGTATTACGTTTGATAGATAACCGCTTCGCAAAGATCTGCTGAGAAGAGCATAAAATATTACTGTTATAGAAATCATTCTTTATATTATTGATCTATGCAAAGGACGAGTGAAGCAATGAATAGCTTCGGAATAACAGCTCAGATACCTGCATAGTATGAATATCCATGACCCTATTAAATAGCCAGTCGTATTTCTCTGCATATAAGACTTCCGGATCCTTTGCCACGTCACAATTATGCACAGTACGACACATTTGACACTCGAAACTGAAGAGAGAGTAGGATAACATTTCATTTTAAAAATATTTTTAAAGTTTCGCAGTAATAGTGGTAGATTACAATCCTTATAATGAGTCTATTTATTCTGCATTTGAGCTGAGCTTGCGCATTACACTATGGAGTAAGGTCCTGGGATGAAAAGGAGACTATGCTACGCACACGTTATGGATTGAGAGACAATGGATAAGGGTTATTGGGAGTAACTAAGAGTGCGCTCCGCCACGAGTGCATCCGACGTTTGATATTTGTCACGATAAGGTAACTTGAATCGCCTTGTACTAGCACATTTCATGAAACCTATACTAATGCCAGAACGAAAAAAACGCTAGAATGGAACAGAGTCCGCAGTGACGAAAGATCAAAAACTAAAGATGACAAGATCATCCTCACGTTTTGCGTCCCTTGATGAGTGTATCCGTGCATGTTCGACAGAAGAAGTGTGTACATGGCAGATGGACCTGTCTGCGCTCCTTTTCATCTGAAGTAGTTAATTTTCTACATGGAAATTTCGAACAATTGAGACAAAGCGAATGATATATGCACTTTACTACGGTTTTGAAGCCCTTTCGGACATGAATTGGCGTTCTGTGTGATTCGGAATGCATTAGGATGACACTATCGGAATCAAAGTTCAACTGACGGACCCTAGTAGATCCTAGCTAAGGGAAACCGACTCGTTATTAATTGCATTGTATTTTTGTAATGCCACTTAATGGAATGAACAAATGAAAAAATGAGTGAACTTTTCCATTCGTTCGCAATTGTGAATTATTCTCTCTCACTCGTGATATACAACCGGTAGGAATGAGTGAACAGAGAACGATGGTTTTGATATGAGGCCGGTCGCCTACGATTCGACCATGAAAGTTCTGAGGGGTGGTAGGAAAAAATCATAGTCTCCGATCCGGATGAAAATTTCAGGGACGCCGGCACACCCCAATAGACGACTGCGTGCCAAATTTGAGCAGAAAGAAAAAATTTTGCAGCATGCTGCAGCATGCCAAAATTTGGCTGAAAAATTCTTTGAAAAATCATAAGTCATTATAGATTTTGTCAAATCTCATAATTAAGTATACCAATCGAATCGTCTTGAAGTGGAGATTATGAAAATATATTGAAACATCACATTGTTATGCTAATTTATGGAAATCCAAATTTAATATCGCTGTAGAATTCAAGGGAGTGATTTCTTGACCAAGCCCAGAGAGATGCGCCTTGAAAAATGCTGCAGAATGAGCCACATTTCGGCAAAATCGAAGACCGGATCTGTTGATCACTTTTGGCATTTTCTGTTTTCCTTGCATTTTTCCCATACAACCGCACTTGTCTTGATATGGATCATCTATCAACCCCCATGATGTTGACAGATAGTGTTGTAGCATTTTAATGTGCACTCTTGGGCAAATATTGAGCCAATTTTTAAGAGATAATCTAGATAAACGAAAATTTATAACAACCTCAAACTGATGAAACACATTTCCTTCTAGCGCAGATCAGTGCGGTTGTGTGGGAAAAATGCTAGGAAAACAGAAGATGCCAAAAGTGATCAACAGATCCGGTCTTCGATTTTGCCGAAATGTGGCTCATTCTGCAGCATTTTTAAGGCGCATCTTTTGGCTTTGTCAAATCTCATGGGAAATCACTCCCTCGAATTCTACAGCGATATTAAATTTGGATTTCCATAAATTTGCACAACAATGTAATCTTTCAATATTCTTTCCATAATATCCACTTCAAGACGAGTCGATTGGTATACTTGATTTTGAGATTTGACAAAATCTATCATGAATTATGATTTTTCAAAGATTTTTTCAGCCAAACTTTGGCATGAATTTTTCTGGCTGCTCAAATTTGGCAAGCAGTCGTGCGATCCTTTGCACTAATCACGCGGTCGATCTCATTCCTTCCATTCAAAATCTAACAGTGGGGGAAATGATAAATTTGCGTGCAAAAAAAGGAAAGTGCCCTGGGGGCATATAAAATCAACGGTCAATTTTCATGGCAAACGAAGGCCGCCATCGTAATCAGCGGGGTCGATATAGTTAGCGGAAATATTTTCTTCTCGGATTGAAAAAAATGCTGTCGGAACCCCCGCTCATTCTGCTCCACTCTCTCGGAAGATCTGTGATAAACGAACCGAATGCCTCGTAGCAGATGGGACACTCGTTATCCTGCAGGGCCATTCTGTTATAAGCGACGAGAGAGTTCGTTTAGTTAACCTGAAGAATTTCTGAGATAATGAATGTAATGCAGTAGGCTTTGAAAACCAAACTACTCGGTATACCTAAATAGTAGTGTTGTGCAAATGGCTCATTCCAGGGTTGGAATGAATCTCTTTTTGTGACAGCGGAATGATTCCTGTCTTTGCCATCATAGGAGTGGGAGGGAAGGAATCATTCCACTCCTTTCCCATCCCTCGGCTGTCAAAGGTGGAATCATTCCACTGTCTCCCAGGAATGATTCCGACCCCTTCCCATCCGAGGAATGGGAGAGTGGAATGATTCCGCGGAATCATTCCACCTTCCTTCCCCTCATTTGAATGACTGAATGGGGCGCCATTTTTCGCCTTTCCAGCACTATGAGAGCCCTTCCACGATGCTACATACATCGTATTTAGACAGATTACGGTAGTACATCCATATTTACACCACAGAAGGGCATTAGAACAAGGTCTAGGTGTCTAACAGTGGGAGGTACTGGATGCATAATCAACCTCAGCATTCTGGCAATCTATAGGCTGGTCCAGCAGTCTCAATTGTAAGGAAGGAATAAGAAGAGTTTTTTTTTCTTTCACTTATTCCCTAGCAGTTGTCCACGACATGAGAAAGACAACCGATCCGAAGGAATTAGATAAAAAATTCAATTCTTATTCCTTTCTCTTCCCTTCACGTTCTGCAGCATATATGTAGTGTTATAGAAATTCAGGCCTTGAAAAAGAATGCCAATGCAAACACAAGTCGCCCTGGTACTTTTCCAACTGTTCATTCGGATCACAGATCTTCTGAATCGAAAGGCTATGAGGGTGGAAGAGGAATCTCATTGAACCTTCCCGATTGGAGTCGAAATTCCAACTGTTGTTATCCACGAGACTAGACTTTATCGTGAAAACTTCCCTGTCATGACTAAAAACAGCTTGAGAAAAACGGATAAGGTGTTAATCACTGAGAATGGTAATTGCTTCGGAGTGGTTGTCTTTCTCATGTGGTGGACAACTGTTAGGGAATATTACGAAAGAAAAAACTCTTCTTATTCCTTCCTTACAATTGAGACTGCTGGACCAGCCTATGGATTGCCAGAATGCTGAGGTTGATTATGCATCCAGTACCTCCCACTGTTAGACACCTAGACCTTGTTCTAATGCCTTCTGTGGTGTAAATATGGATGTACTACCGTAATCTGTCTAAATACAATGTATGTAGCATCGTGGAAGGGCTCTCATAGTGCTGGAAAGGCGAAAAATGGCGCCCCATTCAGTCATTCCAATGAGGGGAAGGAAGGTGGAATGATTCCGCGGAATCATTCCACTCTCCCATTCCTCGGATGGGAAGGGGTCGGAATCATTCCACCCACCCCATTCCCGGAATGGGAGACAGTGGAATGATTCCACCTTTGACAGCCGAGGGTTGGGAAAGGAGTGGAATGATTCCTTCCCTCCCATTCCTATGATGGCAAAGACAGGAATCATTCGGCTGTCACAAATCAATGGCTACGGTTGCCATTCCAATGGTTGACAACTTTTTGCACAACACTACTAAATAGCTATTGTTTATTATCAACAGAGATACTCGGTGCCTGCACTTTTTGGTGTGGGTACCCCGGTGTGAGAGGGATGTTGCGTCTGGCTCGGTCTTAGATCGAGTACTCGACAAAAACCTGATGGGAGCGCCATAGACATTTGCGCCATTATTATGAAAAGGACAGAAGCTAGAGTTAATCTTTGATTTCGGTAGGTATCAACGTGCAATTATCGGCTAAGCTGAGAAAATGAAATATGCAACAGGAGATGCATTTATCTTTGTGGGCCAGCGAAGAATTTGATTCAGACTCGGGTTCCGTGTCAAATAAATAAAATACCATAAGAAAAGGGGACACTCGAGAGAGTTCGTCCATACTCAATGGATTCAATATGAGAATGACTAGGTACTCCTTCCTCTCCTTCTCTCAATGATATAGAGGAATATACCTGCTATACTGATCATTTAGGCGTTCCCAATGGAATGATGTCGCCTATGGCAAGGGGTGGACACGGGAATCGTGGTGAGAAGACAGGGAGAGTCATTGAATGAACAGGGAGTGGAGAGAGTAGCAGAGCACTATAAATACTGTGAGACAACACGATATGTTCAAAGAACAGCAAGAGGCCCAAGACTGACCGAAGGTGTCGCCCTGATTAAATGATGACTAAACTAATGCTTTCACAGTACTGGAAATTTAGTGTAATAAACGCCATACAGTTCACAGTTCAAGTAAAAAAAACACTTGTCATTGGCACTGGATACTGTATACTGTTTGTGTATTTTCATTTCATCCCATCAAAAATTCTCAGCAGTCAATGAAGTCCCTTAACAGTATGGAATAAAGGTCGTCATTGCAGTTCATAACAAAAACAACTGCTTGAATTCGAGAAGATTCGCAAGTGAAGGAAATGATGGCACGATTCCAAAAAATGATGTGTTCCATGTACACACTTAGTGAAGATGATTGAAGCGTCATTAATTCACGATATTTCAAGTAACTACCGTTCGTGAAGTCCTATAATCGGCTGACGAAAACGTCTATCGCTAGCAAAAATAACATAAAAAAATGAAAGAAGCCACATTGAATGGAGGACTCAAGTGACTATCGATGTGACGAGGCGTAAAAGGAATGATGACCCAGGGGATGAAAGAGACAATGTTGATTCTTACTGTAGCGTGCAGCAACAGTCTTACTTACAACTGAGAGCATATGAGAACGAATGTTAATAGTCGAGACTAGGAATCTCTGTCTCTTACTCGTTAGGCATTGTGGGACGATGCAAAATGAAGAGATAGAAGAGAGCAAGGTAATAGGGGCCATATGCATGAGACAAGACTCATGTGTATCAATAGCTCACGCTGAATGAGGAAAGAGGGAGCAATTGGAGGCATATCTTCATGTCAGAGATGCAATTACTATCAATAATCGGTTGCAACCTTCACGTTGTCGTTGCTCCGTAGTTGTCGAGATGATGAAAGTGCGAAAGAATACATGTGTGCAGTGGTAGTAAAAAGGTAAAGGTAAACCCGTGTCTCTAGGCTCATTCGTCCTGCGGGCACATATCTGCTAAGGCCAGACTTGATTGGGAGATTTAAGCCTGGCGGTCCCACTCGTTTCTCCAGGCCGATACCTTACAGCGATTCAACGCTACCAATTCCCCGACCCACGGAAGGATAGGCGCCTTGGTTGGGCGGAGGCGGAACCGACCGGGATTGAACCCGCGACTGACCGATTGGGTCAGTCGCGCCTTAGACCACTACACCACTTCACCTCTTCCGGCAGTGGTAGTGAAATAGCGAAATGCGCAAAGATTACCAAAGGAAAGACAGAGATACCTGACTCCTCAAAGACCTGCTTAGGGCTCTTGGATAGTTTCTGAGCCGTTCGTATTGCGCCAGACTTACTGGGAGAACTTGGGAGACAACTGTAGAATTTTGAATATAAGAGGAAACGAGTGAGTATAGTCTACTTATCACAGATCTTCTGGTAGAACGGAGCGGAATGCACAGGGGTCCCGACAGCACTTTTGTCAAACTATGGTGAAAATAATTACTCCGACTAAATCGTCCACGCTGATCACGATGGCGTGCTTCATTTGCCACCAAAGTTGGCCATTCATTCTATATGCCCTCAGGGCAATTCTCTTATTTTCTAATTTTTGAAGGATTTTCTTCTAGTTTTGACGCACTGAGATGGTAGGAGTGATCATGAGGATGTTCCAGAACTGTTTTGAAGGGCGGTTGTATAAGCAAATTTTATACAAATTGCAAGTTGCAACTTTATATTTGCTGTCCTGAAAAATATTTACATTTTCATACAAAAAAAACTTTTTTGGAATCTACATATCAAGAGCCATATACAGTAATTTTTTCAGGTCAAAAAGTTTGGGGTTCTAAGCCGCTACATACGTATTGCCAAAAACTTAGAAAATTTCTGACACGGTTCATTTGCGTACTGTACTTTGCCCTTGTCACGCCGGTCGTCCTCATTCCTTCCATGCAAACTCTATCAGTAGGGCGAATTGATCGATTTGCGTGCGCCGAATGAGATCGGTCCTCGTGAGTTCGGTGGAAGTTCAACGGACTTTACGCAAATGAACCGTGGTCAGAAATTTTCTAAGTTTTTGGCTATACGTATGCAGCGGCTTAGAACCCCAAACATTTTGGCCTGAAAAAATTACTGTATATCGATCTTGATATGTAGATTCCAAAAAAAGTGGTTTATTTTTGTGGGAAAATGTAAATATTTTTCTTGACAGCCAATACAAAGTTGCAACTTGCAATTTGTATAAAATTTGCATATACAACCGCCCTTCAAAACAGTTCTGGAACATCCTCATGATCACTCCTACCATCTCAGTGCGTCAAAACTAGAAGAAAATCCTTCAAAAATAAAAAAATAAGAAAAATGCCCTGAGGGCATATAAAATGAATGGTCAACTATGGTGGCAAACGAAGCACGCCATCGTGATCAGCGTGGGCGATTTAGTCAGGGTAATGTTTTTCGATACAGGTTTCCAAAAGTGCTGTCGGGAGGCATGATTCAGTCTGTCAGAAGATCTGTGTTAATTAAAGGAGCCACAAAGGGAGATTGTTTTACATGCACTTTACGGGATCATTCTCACCATTCCCATACTTTCTCGTCGTCAGAGCGGTCTACTCTGACAACGAGATAGTATGGGAATGGAGAGAAGTGATCCCGTAAAGTACATGCAAAACAATCTCCCTTCGTGGCTCCTTTAAAATATGCTGTAAATCGTTTTGTTCGTTAACAATGCTACTATTTTCAAGTAGAACGCGTAGTTCGATTATCATTAGAGTGAAAACATATCGATACCTGCGTCATAACAATAACATTTGTTTCTCGGGCCAAATGACTGTGACTTATCACCATTCAGTCAATTGCACAACTCTAGTACAGTACATCTACCACATTTTTGGTTGTCCAATTCGTATCTTGTAATTTAAATGCAAATAATAGCGTTCTGTGAAAAATGAGTAAACTGATTTAGAGTTTCTGGATTTTTATCTCAAAGGTTCAAAATCGCAGATGCTAGGGCATTGAATAACAGTCATAAGAGAAAAAATTAACTGTGCTTACTAGCAGGTTCAACAACATAATAGCTCAGCACTCCTGCCAGAACTAGAATACCGAGGAAGGCACAGCAACACAATGCGCGACGCTCGTCCCTTTCCTCGTCCATGGCCTACTGTAAAGGATTATGCATTAAGGTTAACAGATTGAGTACAGCCGCTGTAGTAATCTCCATCGTAAAGCTCGATCTTTCACCAAAGTGTGACCTTTTACACTAGATATTATGCTAATCATGATTTTCCTAGTGTAAAAGGTCACGTTTTGGAAGCTTTACGATAGAGATTGCTACGGCGGAAGAATCAGCTATGTTTCACTTGATCGGAATATTTTGACAGTTATTGGTTACGTCAAACATGACCGTTCTCGCATTCCAATTGCCAACTTTAGCGCACATGCGATTAAAATATATGAGCTGCGCTCATGGTTCCGTTTCCGGGCATTCACATAAATTTCCGAAAAATTATCAAGAATGAAACTGAAATCATGGATTAGGCGCAGATCCGCGGATCACTAGTCTCCCGCAAACATATTGCGCACACCTTATATCGTCTCACTGCTCGAGCACTCTGCACCCTCTCTCTTTCAAAGCTCTCTAACATCTGAGGAATCTCCCCAAGGATCAGTGATGCCCTTGACATAATTACTGTTCGGACGTAGTTCTCTGTCTGTCTGCGGTCTATCACTTGGCAGTGTTCTCTCGCCTCTAAATCTGCATACGCCCTCTGGTTCTCCAATGTTCTCTTATAAAGTGTAACATTGAATATGTAGACACCCCAAAAAGTGCAACTGATTCTGGTTTTGGCTTTGTTAACATTCTTGCAAACGTAGATAAAAAGATGAAATATTGCGATCGATGACTTTCAGAAAAGAATCGTGATCCCGCCCCATCCCAGTTCAAGCATCCATTGTTCAATCCATATCGGAATCTTAGCATTGACGGTGCTAGCACACTCAGTTACTTTAGCGATTCTACTGCTAATGGGAAGGGCAATCATATTTTTTGCAGGATGGGGGAGAGGGTGGATCATTCATCCGATCTCATTACTGCGATGGAGAAGATAGTTAGCAGAAAATATACGATCGATTATGTGTGAGGTGGAGATTGTGGAAGTGTGGGAGTACTCGAGAGATTGCTGTGATGCAATCTCATCAGGGATTAGCATTATGGAACGTTATTGACAGCCGTTCATTTCTAGCCATCTAACTACATTCCTAGCGGTCGTCTCTCATTTCGCAGAGACCCCTAGGATCGAATATAGGCGGCTAGAAATGAACGGCTGTCAATAACGTTCCATAATGCGATCCCTATCAAGGATGGAGCACATCATCAGTCATCGAGCACACATATAGAAATAAATACTGCTTCGGTGTAAGAATACTTATTCTTCCGCTAGAGGGTAGATTGGTTGTGAAAGTACCAACGAACGGTAGAATATCTGTAGATCTTACGTCGGGCGGTAGTTTTTTCTCTGTGCATAAGTTCTATGATGAAAAAAAATTGTTCCAGAAGACTTTGACGGACTTCAATCTATTCATTGAGATACTAGTATGCCCCTCGATCTCACCATACTGGCACTATTTTGTCATTGCATTTGCAGCAAAAATGCAAAAGATCTTGACCACTGAGCGGATCGAACGCCCAACCTTTCGATCTGGAGTTGAACGCGCTACCATTGCACCAAGCGGCCATATGCTGCAGTTATGTCACGACTGTGATGTGGGTAACTGGGGTGAGTGTGCCATAAAAAGAAATGTAGTGTCTTTTTACTAATGGGACAGACTACCCCACAATAGTTATAATAGCGTCCTGACAATGAACACTATAGTACCCTATGCGGAGCTGATACGGACCTCTGCTTGGGTCCGCATGAGGGCTGTTCATTTTACACTGTCATCCGGACCTCGCGGGGTCCTCTCTCTCTCACACATTTCTTCCATTTCTTTTCCGCAACCCGTTGTCGTGCCAGTAAAAATGAACTGGGTTTGACCATTTTCTATGAAAAAATAGGTTTGTTTCGAGGTCCGCTTGGCGGTCCGAATGAAATGAAGGTCTGCATGGAATGATCCGGACCTTGACCGGTCCGTATCGTTTCTAATGGAGGAACGGAAAGTCCACATCAGGTCCGCATCGGGTACTCTAATGAACACATGTCTGCAAGGTAAAAATAATTTGTGGTGTGGATTCGAGTGAAGTCGACTTTTATGAAAATGCAGATCATTTTTGCAAGTGCACTAGAAGCACCAAGTTGCACACTACACCGGAGCCGTAACAGGTACGAAGCTCAATGATGATGAGAGAATGAGAACTAAAAAGAGAGCAATGTTTGTTTTGAGATGTGGACAAGGGATGATGTAGTATTTCGCATAGCATAATTATATATTTTATAAGTGTTAATTCACGCCTTCCTGTTCATCTCTAGTCACTGATATTCAGACGCGGGTATTTATCAGTATCACAATCTGTTTACTGTATCAGCTAACTGAATCAGTTAGTTTGCCTATTACTTGGCCTTGTCTCGATCAAGGATTCAACACTCGATCAATTTTCTAGGGAAGTCTCACTGGGGAGAAGAAATGTGACTGAAAGTTTATGACTAATCGAAGGCTAGCCTTGATCCCCACAGCGTATGCTCTGACACGGATAAATAATGCATTGTATTGTATTGTATTCTATGTCGCTATGTTATGCTAGTCTTCCTGCCAAACTCAATCTTGCATTTGTCTTTCCTGACTCACCCTCAGACGGTGAAATCAGATGCCATGCCGTGAACAATTGGGCCTTTGTCATTTTTCATCATTAGGGAGCGAATTCTACTGGCTCCACATTAATAATATCGTCTCTTACAATTAGTCTTTTTTTGAATTTCTTATTTCAGTTCTCATCTTCCTCAATGCATTCGGCAACGTAAAGCAGGACAAAGCAGAATGATCAATGACTCAACTGATTGTGCTTATCATCAGTTGACGGTGAGAATCAGGGTTGGCAGAATGACTAAAATAGTGCATTCCGTCTCTCTGTGCACTCCCTCCTGCGGTCGTGTCAGGCTGATAGGGACGACCGCACGATGGAGAGCACAGAGAGACGGAATGCACTATTTTAGTCATTCTGGCAACCCTAGTGAGAATGTTCATGCGTATTAGATGTGTTATTACTGCTGAAGAGGTGTGCGATTGTTTATATTGTTGCTTTAGTAATAGCAAAATTTGCAGTTATTTCGTGCGTTCATGACATCAGCCGGCTGCGCATCATCGTTGGTTGCCGTTCTCGCTTCGTACGTACACATTATGAAGGCCAACAGATCGATCAACCGCTACGGTGCATATCTTCTATATGTCCTGGTTAGTGTTCATTCTCGGATTATCATTTTCATTTTTAACAGATTTTCCTTGTAAGAACCGACCAGATCTGGAACAAAAAATTCAAACTTAATTCGAAGACTCGATATTTTTGAAGGTTGCACAAGTAGATTTATGTACCACAACCGAAATGATTTGGTTGCCGCTTCTCGCTCCCCTGAAAAGATATTATTAGGGTGTTCCATAAATAATGATAATTTTTTCGAACTTTGTGGACAAGTAATAATAACAATTGTAGCTATCCTTTATATTCATAGATACTCTACATTGACAGCCACCACCTTGCTCCTCCTTTCCTCGACACTCTTGATTCCATTCCTCCAGAAGCCAGGGAAATGTGACTGAATCCACCGTTCGAGTGAATTCGTGACTTCTTTCAGCGTTGTGAATTTTCTTCCCTTTAAGAACGAGGCCATGGATCAGTCGCATGGGTTTGTATGTGGAGAGTACGGGGGAAGAGAGAACATCACGATTCACAACTCATGCAGCTTGCCCAGAGTATATATGTCTCAATGTTGCTTGCCGCTGTTAGAGAGGATTTTGATATTTTCGTGCCTGCGGAATTTGGGAGCGAAGCTTTCGGTTTATCTTCTCTACTTTATTGATGAACACCTCCATCGTCATACTTACCCCTTTGAAAGTAGACGATATTAGAAGAATCCAAGGCATTATAACCACAAATTGATGAAGACTTTCTTCCCAAGGATGCTCGCTTAGTCGACCGGTTGTATCGTTAAACATTTAGCTAGCCAGGTGCTGGTCCGGTGGATTATAGTAAAGGAGTCCCTTATTCATTCTGTGTCACAACTTGATGGAACCCCGCTTGGGTTAGGGAATGGGAGAGGTTGCTCTAGCACGTGACCCCTCGAGCCCTCTTTTGAGCACCCAAAAGGTTCTGTTTTATGCACCATGTCGTAGATTTCCGTGCACTCCTCATCAGGTGCCGGTGGATGGTGGTCTTGAGAGTGTTGACTGCGGTCGCGAGAATGCCGACACTCCTGCCTGTATACCACGTCAATGCAGCGAGAGCGATATTTTAATTCCTCGCTCCTTCGTCCACCATCTTTCCTGTTCCTCAGGCTGTAGTTTCATTCATTGAAGAGGCTGTCCGATAAATGAGTCGTTATATGAGAGCACGTGTAGGGACCGACTTCCTGTACTGCTTGGGAATGGGTGCCCTTGAGTTTTCGGCTAGGGCGGAAATAATCAAAGAGAAGATCGCGATAGGTGACTTCGCAGGGTTTGTTTAGATGGGCCTATTTCAGCCGCAGGTTGCAGGCGTGAGAGGTGGGTGTGGCAGATTGAAGAACATTGTGCCATGGTTGCATAATAGTCATGAATAAGTGCGAGCTTGAAGATCGATAATGAATACAGAATGGTTTTTCTAAGTATGAAAAAATTATCATTATTTATGGAACACCCTAATATATACAGTGATGTATCTGCCTGCCCTCGAGTGTCCTTTTGATAATTTTTGCACTGTAATTTGTTTGTCAGTGTTGATGATCGTGCGAACATGTTTGCATTTCAGCCACGTTTAAATACGATTCCGCATCAATTCGATTGTAAAGCCAACGATTGCCCCATTTGGGCGTGTGGAAATATGAAG
>JACMIF010000745.1:0-13335 GCA_014805445.1 Diplogasteroides magnus
ATAGACGATATTTGTTTTCTTTGAGGTGCTTCTACAACACCGTCGAACTGAAGGCCAAGAACTACTTCACTGGCTTCTAAACTTCATATTTATTCTCCCACACAAATAATCCCAGAAAACATAAATTGTAGCTATAAAACAGTTTTATCCAGTGCAATTCATCTAGAAACACAGGATGAAGCTCGAAAATGCACGTCGTCTGCATCCCAGAATGTACGAATACACCATTAGTTGACAAGGAAAATTCGTTATTACTGAAATCGCTTAAGGAAACTGGACAAAGGTAGCAAGTAAGGAAGACCTTTGAAGAGTATGACTGCTATTGGACTGCTCAATGGCCGGCAGTTTGAGTACATTATTGGTTAGGTGTCATAGATGGTATATCTCAAATATATAGTGATTTGAAACATAGTCAACAAAGTAGTCAAACTATCTGCAAGTAATTCATTGGTGAAGCCTGTCGATATGGGAGATGTAGTGCATATTTATGCCTTCATAGTTTAGAAATCCAAACTCTTATTCGCTGAAGCTTGAACTTAAATCAGACTTTTATCAGCCAACAATCAAACACAACATATCACATTCATAAGAACACCAATTCAATTATCGTTTTCATCATCATCATCTTCTTCTGTATCTTCTTCATCTTCGTTATCGCCTTCATCTTCTTTCTCTTTTTCATCTTCCTCATCCTCTTCTTCATCCTTTTCTTCCCAGAGATACTCATCCAGATCTGCAGTGTACAGCAGTTCGACCATTTCCCTTTTCGCTTCACCCTTCTGTTTCTTCAAAGCCCTGAAATTTTTCGGCTTAGTAACGTAACAACTAAAGTTTAGATACATTTAAAAACTATCTAACTTGATAAGTGGATGACTATCGCTGAATATGTCGACAACTTTTGGAGGTGCTTCGGGCGCATCGAAGAGGAAGGGGAAGATATAGGAGAGGAACTGCTGCAATGATGACAATTCTTGTATCTATTATTTAACCATTAGGTTTCTAATTAGGTAGTAAAGTGCATTTCTCAATCGTCTAATATAATCAGATAGGTTGTCTATCGAACGTAGAGAACAACCGCTTCGCGGAAATTAGACAAATGAGGAATGCACTTTAGTACCTATTTAGAATCCCTATTAGCCACATGACAGCATTTCGATGCGTTCACGAATTTCGTAATACCTGGATACTGTCGTGGGAGACTTCATAGTTTTCCATTTCTTCCAGCACGCAAGAATTGTTGAGGTCATCGTTCCAAAAGACCTGCAAACATTATGTTCATTTTCACAATTTACCATGCAATTCTCAGTTATCCTTTGAAATTTGCAATTTTTGGGAAAATTCTAAAACGAATGGGATAGTTACCTCGTGCACTCTCTCTCCCAGTACTTCCTTAATATAGTCACACAGTTTATCCATCTCGTCCTCGTGTTTCTTCTGCTTCTTCGGGGGAAATCCGCCCGTTACATTGACGATTTTTCTTCCCTGTGAATACTTAATGTCACAAAAAATCTCTCCGAGTTGTTTTAAAGGTACACTCCGGGGCGCCGAGCATTGCAAACTGACATTAGACACGGTAGCTCCTTTAATTGAGCTTTACTCTCATTTTTTTCTAAAAATGGACTAATAGAGATTGCAGTTTACATTCAGAGCTAGGAATTAACATCGCTATAAAGTCATATTACCAAATTTTCATCTTATTCGCTAATTAGCTAATTCAAATTCTACCGTGTCTAATGTCAGTTTGCGATAGAAATCGGCGCCTCGGATTGTACCTTTAAAAACTATGATCAACGCTGAGAAAAGTAGCCTAAGTATGCAGAGAGAGAGGTTCTTCTTCTCATAATATTCAGCGAAGTAATCATATCTTTCTTCATTCTTGACGATATAGTAGATTTCCTTCTGACTGGCTGCCATGTTGCTTATGTAATCCTGAAAATGGATCACTAAGGTTAAGCAAAATGAAGTTATTACCTTGAGCTTGCAAGTTGCTCCACGAGACCAAGTCGTTTGAAATTTGATCGAATTTTGGAGGAGCTTTCTGAAACATCACGTATGTACAACACCAATTCTAGATTCTTGACAACTAGGGTGGGGCGCTTCGCTTCGATCGTATTAGCAAGACGCGATTACCGTCCGTCTAACTTCGTATTGTTAGCGGTCGTCTCTGCGATAAAGAGACAAACAGACCACGAAAAAGCATTGCGAAATGAGATGTCGCTTTGCTAATCCGATCGATGTACCCACCCTTCGACATCGACTGAACTACTGAGACGAATGTACCTTGATGACTTCGGGAGCTCATCGACACTTGCGTCCTTATCCACAGGAGAATTCTCGGTAGTCTTGGACGTCATGACTACTCGGCTGAGAAAAACGACAATATAAAAAGAAAAAAATAATGACAGAGAATATAGTCAGAAAACATTACTCCGCAATGCACGAATGATAGAAGGACAATGCAATTCGTAAATGAAGGGCGGAGACTCGAATTTTTGGAACCATGACTCCTGGTACTGCCTTTTGACTCTTTTTATAATTTCTAGCAACGTCTCACTTGGTCCAATCCTTGATCAGGAATCGACTTGACAAAAATGGAAAGGTAGCGAACAATGGATACGCGGTCGATTGGACTGATCTGCTCCAACCAAATCAAGTTCACTACATTATCATAAAATACCGTTGTCATCAAAGTCAGCGAACTGAAATGGGCACATCTCTTTTTTTGGATTACATCGTTGACGAAAAGTTGCGAAAAGCTTCAGACATCGTAAGCAGGAATGATTAACTTCCCCTTTTAAATGGAACATTACTTTATGAGATGATCCGCAATGAATTCGCCTGGCCTCCTTCCTCTTCGCGTACTCTGACCACGAGGGTTGTGCGTTTGACTGAACAGACTCGACTGCAAATGGCTGAACAGTCAAAAGAATGAAGAGAGTGAGCATTCCTCGACTGTTCAGTCAAGGGAATTTTCTACGTGATAATTCCCTGGACTGTTCAATCAAGGGAATTAATTCCCGGAATGCCGCGCGGAGGGAATTAACGGGAATTAATGGGAATTAATGGCTGTTTTTGAAGCTCCACATCCAACTTTCTTGCAATATCAAAGCACTAAAAAATTCTTTTATGCTTGGGGAATGTAAATTCTTAATACGACACTATTAGAGGTGATTATAAGAAATAAAAATTAAGAAAATGACTTAAAAAGATCGGATTTTGCTCGTTTTCTCAAAGATATTGCTTTATATCGGAATTTTTAACCCTTTTCGGTATTACAGAGGCTCCGAGGGTTCAGCTACCTAAGCAAACTGCTTCATGAGCATGTTCTTTACACCGCCATTTGTTGGTTCGTGCTATGGTTTTAACCAGTGTCAAAAACGATGTCATCTAGGCATCAGTCTCACCAATATCATTGGGCGGGTCGAGAGTTGGCAGGTTGACTACCTTACGGGATGCGTCTCCCAGATTGTATATTTTCAAATATATATGAGCGCTGAAACATAACCCATAAAGTATTCAA
Source organism: Diplogasteroides magnus (assembly GCA_014805445.1). Classification (NCBI taxonomy): domain Eukaryota; kingdom Metazoa; phylum Nematoda; class Chromadorea; order Rhabditida; family Diplogasteroididae; genus Diplogasteroides; species Diplogasteroides magnus. Next base: position 3,521 of record JACMIF010000745.1, read on the forward strand.
ACTAACAACCGTTGTAGTGTCGCTTGCCGTCCAAAAATTGGTGTTTGTGTTTTTTACAGTAATTACAGAATCAGGTGTAAATTTATTTTTAAGGCTTTATTTGCCGTTGGGCATTTTTTATCGTAATTTATTGCTCGAATATTGTTGTTACTACACTATCAGATTGTTCTACAGTGGCAAAAAACTCATATCAGCACGGAATATGCTGGCTAGCGATGACGACAATCGACGAGGTTGTCGACGAGGCTGCCGCAAAAGAGGGAGCGCACTCTTTGCTGCCCGAAATGTCCTCGCCATACCCTAACGGAACCTGGCACGCGTGCCAGGTTCCGGCGAATCAACAGATGGCGGTGTAAAGAACATGCTCATGAAGCAGTTTGCCGATGCATTTGTCACTGGTTTCTACTTTCACAGTCCTCGTTGTTACATAGAACAGTGTTTTTGACGAGCGAACAGACGCTTGAATGATGCAGTGGTTGTGAGGTTTGCCTGGCGTGTTCCCGCTGTGGTTTGTACCCGAGTTCGGTTCCTATCAGGAACGAACGATTTTTGCTTTTTTTTGTTTGTTATTATCAATGCAAATATTTCCTAAGGTTGTTGGTAGCTGAACCCTCGGAGCCTCTGTAATACCGAAAAGGGTTAAAAATTCCGATATAAAGCGATATATTTGAGAAAACGAGCAAAATCCGATCATTTTAGTCATTTTCTTAAATTTTCTATCTTATAATCACCTCTAATGGTGTGGTATTAAGAATTTACATTCCCCTACCATAAAATAATTTTTAGTGCTTTGATATTGTAAGAAAGTTGGATGTGGCGCTTCAAAAACCGCCATTAATTCCCATTAATTCCCGTTAATTCCCGTTAATTCCCTCCGCGCGGCATTCCAGGAATTAATTCCCTTGACTGAACGGTCCAGGGAATTATCACGTAGAAAATTCCTTTGACTGAACAGTCGAGGAATGCTTACTCCTATTCAGTCAGGGAATGAAAAATCCCTCTATTCAGTCAATCGCACAACCCTACTGTCCACGCACCCTTTCTGAGCTGACGCTCACGGACAGTCATCTGATAATACGTCAATGTATTGCTACCATAAAATCTCGAAACCCACAAAATCCATTCAAAATAAATTTTAAATTTTTGCCTAGTGGGGGTTTATTTTCTATTGTCACCGAACGTCACGAATAATTACGAACGTTTGTAACTTTGGGCATTTCCCCCCCCCCCATTTGATGGTAATGCATAGTGCTAAATTCAACGAAAGGGGAAATTTATTTCATGCATCATCCAGTTGCAGAAAATCGTGGAAAAGTGACGATAGTGCAAGTTATTGCGTTGATTCTTCATCGCATTGATACAATTTTGGTATTGTTACTCATTGGTTGATCTGGATTAATCACAATCCCTTCATTGACAGGCTGATTGGCGTTGTTATTCAACAAATGCAAACAGCTGAAGGAAATAGAACCTGAAAATTCAATTTCTACAAGAAGATGCCGAATGTTTCTTGCAAAATCAGCATCCGAATGGATAGTACGGGTTAGTGGTTCGAAAAGGGCACTTCGTCATTCGTCTAATATCATTTCACTTGTGCTCTCTCACAGAGCGCGTTCGACAGCGGGGGTTCTTTAAAGGTAAATTTATCGACATTCTTCTCCGGAGCGCTGCTGTCTCATTTTCTGATAGACAACCGCGCTCCGTAGAGGAATGACGACAAATTTACCGTTTTAGAACCCCTAGTCGACAGCTCAATAGAGAAAAAAACGAAAGAAAAATGCACTCAGTGCCATTTTAGAACTACTAGTACGGGTATAGTCGATGTCTGATCCATGAAAAGTCTGTGTTGGGGTGAAACTACGATTGTTATCAAGCAATATACATCTTTGTGACACTATTATCACCCTGATAAACAACTGGTCCCGAGAAGCAACGAAATGTCCTCTAATACTCATATTGCTACACTTGGCGATATCTCTACCATTGTTATCAGTGGTGGAAAAGCAATTTGACATCCCCACTCATTGCTGACCCCGCATTCTCTCAACAATGAGAGACAGTGAAATGCTGTTATGTAGACAGCTACGTTGGCTTGGCTTTCCTTCTCACTTATTGGGTGAGATTACGGGGTTTATTTGTCTGCACTCAAGGCGAATATGACTGTCTGTGCTCAACGAATTCGTTGTTTCTCTCTGGATAGAGTGTATCGGTGACCGATCACGTATGAGATATGGTACACAATTGTTTGGGTTTCCATCCCTAGTCTGCGGACGCGAAAACAAGGCCAGTATATAAGCTGATAAAAGATAAGAGGATTCAGAAGCGACCGCAAGCTGTTCTTTGCCTTCTCTTGATTGTATTTATTTTGTGCTATGCAAAAATAACTTCTTCCAAGGCATTTTCCTGTTCTTTGAGAAGGATGCGCAGGACGCTTTTCCTGCTCCTGGCACTCGGTGCGATCACGCTGGCTGCTGTCCAGCAAACCAAGCTTACCAAGAGAGTAGGTGGTGTAGGCTACGCGACATCGGCATTTTAATGTATTTGTCATTCTTCCTATCTATACCCATAACGTTGATCTACCTCAATATTGAGAATTAATAGGCGAGATCAAATGTGATTTAAAAATCCATTTCAATGCCGAATCCCTAGTGAGGAGTTCGATCAAAAATGTGTCGATCAAGAAACCTTTACGTAAGAGCTACATATGTGTATCATTAGTATTATACATAAGCAATACATTGACATTAGGGGTTCTAAAACGGTAAATTTGTCGTCATTCTTCTCCGGAGCGCGGTTGTCTCACTCCATGGTAGACGACCGCGCGGCGGAGAAGAATGACAACAAATTTACCGTTTTAGAACCCCTGATTGACATATTATGTATCAGATGACTGTCCGCGAGCGTCTACTCAGGCAAGGTGGCGATGCGTGGACAGAGTACGTGAAGAGGAAGGAAGCCATGCGAATTTCTTCCAGATCATCTCATAAAGTAATATTCTATTAAATAATTCCGGAATGTTATCATTCCTACTTACGATGTCTGAAGCTTTTCGCAACTTTTCGTCAACGATGTAATCCAGAATATTGAGGTGTGTCCATTTCAGTTCGCCGACTTTGATGACAACGAATACACAGGCAACATCACCATCGGCTCTCCCGGACAATCATTCAGGGTTAGAATGGATCAAAACATTCTGGGAGAAAATAATTCCTATTTATCGCATTGCGCTTTTTCGCTCCCTATAAAATCGGCATCGCTGCGTCCCGGAAGCCCCATAATAGGGTGTCGCTAATGGGACGTATTGACAGCCGTTCATTTCTAGCCGTCTCACTTCATTCCTAGCGGTGTTCTCTGCGAAGCGTGCTAGGAATGAAATTAGTCAGCTAGAAATGAGCGGCTGTCAAGAACGTCCCATTAGGAACACCCGACCTCCTAAGCTATTCCTCAGGTGATCCTGGACACTCGCTCCGCAGACCTCTGGGTAGCCGATTCCTCTCGCAGTGTCAATCGTGCGGGAAACTGCGACAGCTTCTGGTGCTCAGGATGTAAGCGAGGATGTAACTTTGGTATATTTTCTCTAGGAAAAACAAAAATGCAATTGAACAAATTGCGGTCTTTCTCTCAGAGTTTATCTAGGAACATAATGCATTATCATATACAGTATATGATATACTGAGCAAGATTTCATGTTCGACTGCACAATTATTGCAAACGATCACGTATCTAAAGAATTTATTTGACCTCATCGATGAATGGAAAATGAGGTAATTGAAGTATTTTCAGTCTTCTGCGCGGAGTTCTGCGAGGATCAATCTTGCTGCGGATCAAAGAAATCCTTAAAAGCGGTGTGAGCGGAACAGTTAATGTTGATCTAAAAAAGGCTCACGGGACTAAATTTCTATATTTCGTACCTTGGGTCCGCAAACCAATAGCGTCCGCCACGAACGCGGAGTACGCTATTGACATGGGGGACCCAAGGAAAGATATTATCATTCTTGTAATCGCAATGATAATAGGCAAGAGAAGTTAATCATAAAAATAATATGAGGAGTCATAAGAAATGCATTTGGATTCCTGACTTGCAACATTCTTACGATTCCACTTACAGTGCCAATCGTGCGGGAAACTGCGACAACTTCTATTGCTTTGGGTGTAAGCTTTCTCGCACACTTATATCTAAGAAAAAATGCATCACAATAAATATTCCTAAACGTTTAGGCTGGCGCAGAAAAGATAATGATTTGACAGCGAAAAACGGATGAAGGATAGAAATTCGAAAAGTTTGATTTGGCTTTTGATACTCGCAATTAGCTTTTCTTAATATACATGTGCCGAAAAAAAACAAAAAAAAACCGAAAAGCGCAGAGTTGCTTCATCACCTACGATTCGATTCCCCACGCTTTCAGCATAGTTGACCCCGAATCTCGATTTTTGGCTTCTTTAAAAAAAATTAAAACTCTTATACAGAGTGTATGGTAAATATAAAGAAGTTCTTCCCTGAAGAATTTTCAAAGAGCCCCATGAATAACCAAAAGCAGATTACGATGGAACAACTTGCAGTCTTGTGCATGGAGTTCTGCGACGATAAATCTTGCTGCTCCGTACGCAAAGACAAACAATCAAAGGGAATACTCAAACTAAAGTGAGTAGAATTGTTACATTTTGACGTGAAATAGATGTGGACGAGAAAACAGCGGCAGTCCAAAAATAAATGAGCATCGAAATCCTTCATATCTAATAGAAGTATCCAAACTCCTTCACAGAAACGTAGTGCGCTCAAAGCAGAACAAGTTCGACAGCCGAAGATCGCTCTCTTACGCTAAAGATGGTCGCCCGTGGCAAATTCAGTATGGAACCGGTTCAGTATCCGGCTTCCTCGGAGTAGACACAATCACTGTGAGTCTTCGCTATTACTGGATTAAATTTATTAAAATTCCGGGAATTTTCAATTTCGATTAGTTATGTTTAGTGCAACAAATAATATTCGCTAAGCGACTATAGCTTGCATAATAATGTCTGCTACAATAAAACGAGAAATTGTTTCAGCTTGGAGATGATCCTGCGAATATTCTCATCGTACCCAAGATCACCTTCGGTCAAGCAACGGCTGTCGTAGACTTCCCTAGAGATGAAACAGTTGATGGCGTTCTCGGACTGGCGTTCCTGTCGCGGTTCAACAGCAACGTCAAACCCGTCTTCCAGCAGGCGATTGATCAGAGTAAATCATTTCAATATATTGAACAAATACTATACGTTTGGAATAATTTTAGAAGTAGACATTTAGGAATGGGAAGGTTTGGAACCGTCTCCAACCTCATTCATGAGCTGTCGTCTCGATATATTTTCTATATTTTGATAACTATGGTTTTCATTCCAATATATTCGTCCTATCAAATGAATAAGTCATAGAACCAAGATCGTTACCAATACCTTATCGTTCATGCATCGTCATGAGATCACGCCACAGCCTTATTTGAATTTTGTCTACTTCCAAAACGAAAATTACAAGATGTGCCATAATAGAAAGCTTCTGGTGAAAAAATCCGAACTTACTGAGATTTTTTACCCCAAGGAACAGTTTTATGACTGCGGGATTTAGAGTTAATGGAGCAGCCGTTGTTCACCGTGTGGCTCAACCAAGATGAGAATGAAAATGGAGGAATCTTCACTTGGGGAGCTGTTAGTGGTACAATCAATATTTGGTCCCTTAAATGTTATAGATTATTATTATTGTGGAAAACGGAATTGATAAATTCCGTGTCCCCTGTTGATTATCCGAACATATTACGGGGCCGTGAAACATAACTGAATATTACTGTGACCATGAGATTTTCATCGATATTTCCGTTGATACATGTTCAAATGTATCCAAAATATTTTAAATAATCAATTTTAATTAGTCTACATCAAAATAATTTGAAAAATATCTCAAATTCGTATTTTCATTGTGGACTTCAGATATGTTTCATGATACCAATATATAGAAATTTACATTTTGCGATCAGACTTTGAGACCGCCAGAATGCCACGTGTGTACCAGCTATATCAAGTCCCTTTTCCACAATAAAATGTTGTTTATCGTCTATGTTTATTTGCAGACGATTGAAGAATGCTCGTTGTTCAAATACGATCAAGTCGGCCACAAATGTGAACAATTCTTCAGGTTGATTCCACGCACTGTGGTGCCGTCCTTGGCTATCAGTCCTTGTCTTCTTCTACAGACTATCAATTCACTCTATCGGGTGCAAGCATCGGTTCATTCACTATCAACAAGAAATTCGAGGTGTGCCCATTACTGGATTAAAATATTCAGAGATGCGGTGATTCCGGCTTGGTATATTCCACGCTTTTGATCATCATTCTTCGCGCAAAGCATGGCAAATCATAACTTATATTTTTCGGCCCAATTTAATCCAATAATTCTAAAGGTTATCTCCGACGCGGGTACGTCTTTTCTGGCAGCACCTCAGGATGTCACGGATAAAATCGCAACTGCGGCTGGAGGAGTGGTTAGTAGGGTCTAGACGTGAGAAATTACTGATGAGCAGTAGATGATATTTAGCAGTCCACTTTATTCGTTTGCTGTCCCCTCTGCGATGTAGAGACAGCTGCTTTGAAATAAATGAAGTATACTACCGACAAAAATGGAAAAACTATACCTCATTTTGGATTTGTCAAACACTAGCCAGATCGATTCAGAGTTTTTCTTGCAGTATCGTCGCGACTGGGATCTGTACACTGTTGACTGCAACGCGCGCGCTCCTGACCTCACGCTTACCGTCGGATCACTTCAGCTCGTTCTCAAGTCCAACAACATGATTGTTAAGGTAAGTGAATTTCATCAATTATTGAGATTAGCGACATTGCATTCCCTTATCCTTCTTTTTGCTTTGTTTGTTCACTCATTCATTAGGAAAATTTAACAGATAAATAATGGATGGGCATTCTCTGATTTTGCTCAGTCGATTGGTCATGGTCCATGGGATTAGCAACGGAACGATATATGATATGCTAACTGAAACTAATAAAACCATTTATAATACTTTCCAGATTGATGACAGCACTTGCGTCATCTCGATCCATTCGTACGATTCGCTGGGTTTCGGTGCCTCGTGGGTTCTCGGCGAGCCATTCATGCGACACTACTGCAACATTTATGATATGGGCAATAAAAGGATTGGATTCGCTCCCTCGCTTTGAGCGAAGTATCGAAACAACTGAATAAATAAATGATATTACTAATCGACTGAATATGTTGCATGCTCTATGCACTTCATTGCAAATAATTCTTCGTTTCTTGCTTCGGTTAATATTTTTACTGTTCCTTAGTGCCATGTTTTAATTACGGATATGATATGCGCCATCTTGACATAACAATTCCGATCACACGTGTCACACACACACCGGAAGAAAATCCTTCTCTTTCTCCGCGCGCATTTCTTCCAGTTTAATGTTCTTGTAGCAAGAAGTTGGGAATGGCCGAGGAACGGTGAAACGAATGAATGATAACAGAACAGTTGGAATGAGTTACTTTTGCAGCTTGCAAACAGAAATTATCCTTCAAATTCATCTGGTTGAATTGAAATCAGATGTTTATCGGACAACAATCAAAGAATCACATTCATACAACAATACACTCTATTGCGCTTTTCAATCGTCTTCTTCTTTGTTCGGCTGGGAAAAAAATGACAGAGGGACTAAGAGAACGAATTCAGGGCACAGCAGTGCACGAATGATCGAATGACAATGGAAATCGTAAACGAGAAGTGAGGAATAGAGCTATTGATGTCATGGCTCCTGGTATTGCCTTTTGACTTTTTTACTCAATTTCAAGCAACGCCTCATTTGTTTCATTCCTCGATCAGGAATCGACTTGGCAAAAAAGTAATGGTCACGAACAATTGACACGCAGTAGGTAGATCTTGCTCGATCTAATATAAATTCACTACATCATGAATCATAAAGCACAAACACCGAAGGAATATTGCGCTATCGGTGATTATCCGTGAATGGAGGTTTTGGTCCAACAAAGCAACAATATTTAAGTGACTCATTACACTATTGTGTATTATGCTTGGCAGTTACTATGTGAGATCAGTTATGTTTCGCGGAAGCGCTATAATGTGTATGGGTCAGTGAAACATAACCGATTTCGCATGCGAACTTCCAACCCTATTCATTATCCAATCCTCGAGGCATATCATTGTTGTTATCCTCGTAGTAGTGCATTTCTCATTCGTCTACTTACTTTGGAGCAGTTGTGGGAGCTCAATAATAAAAGCATGAAAAGAGTATGCGTACGTGCGCTGCTTGTCTTGCCTGTCCAACATTCTCTCTTACAAATATGGTGGAAAGCACGTAGTTTTGTCTTTAGAGTCGACTGCTGAACGATTTTGTAACAAATAAAATTCTCGGTCCATCACGACTGCGAACGTGACTCTGTCCGTGATGCCCTGCACTAGGGTTGTGTAATTGACTGAATAGGGACTGTTTCGCGATTTTGACTCCACAATCTCGGTCTGCTCAGTCTCAGGAATTATGCATGTAATAATTCACGGGACTGAAAAGTCTGAGACCGCTGACTCTTAGCAGTATTTTGACTGTTCAGTCGAATGCACAACCCTACCCGGCACTGACCACTCTTGAGCAAAGTCAAATGGTCCATAAAAATTACCAAAAAGTAGCGTTCAAAGATTGTGAGGCAGTCGATAAAAAAATTAAACGAATGGTATAGTTATAACAGAACGATTGCGACGCATATGCAATACTAGAGTCTTCGTTAGGAACAACTTTATCAACATTAATTTGTTTCAATTCAACATATTCATTCAGTTATCGTCGCTTTCATCATCACTGTATGCATTTCCATGGACCTCAATGTCCCTCAGATCAGATGCTGAATCGTACAGCAGTTCGATCAATTCCTTCCTCGCGTCGCCTTCTTTCTTCGCTAAAGCTCTGAAACAATGTATTTCGATAGGCCACCTTTTCTTCCAGGTCACAATGAAAATGATCAAATCTACCAAATAATTATTGAGCGGTCGACTGTTCCATGTGAGAGAGCAGAAGTGCAATGAGATTAGGCGAAGAGAACATGAATGAACTTCACTATTGACTTTGAAACCCAGTTTAAGACCGTTGAACATCGATTCAAAGGGTCTCACTTAATGAGAGGATGCGAAGAGTTGATGTGCAAGTCGTAGGCGGGTGGAGCAGTGCCGCCCAAGAAAAAAGATGAGAAATCGTTCCTTAGATCCTGCAATGGACACTCATTGGATTCCCCCTTCCGGTTGAGTTAGATACAAGAAACATCATATCAGGCCGGTCACGTACTGATCGTACAGTGCCTGGTACACCTTTTTTCTAACATATGTCTTTTGTATTTTTTAAAAATAGTCCATACCTGGGCGAGTAACATTAGGGGGGTGATAGCTCGTGAAAATGCATTTTCGATTTTTTATGAATTTCCTAAGTTTGACTATGACGAAAGTTTCCGATTTTTTCTCGCGAGTTCTATGACATATACGGGGGAGATTGGATTCGTATTATAGGTTTTCGGGGGCGCTCGTTCCAATGGGCATAGTGGCATCTCACGAAATTTTCAAATAAGGTATGAAACACCACTTCGATTTCATTTTAAAAATCATAAAACAATTTTAACAAAAAACCCCCCTCCAGTTTTTACATATGTTAAAGAGCGTTAAAAACTGCACATAATATATTTTTTTCAAAAAAGTTATCGTGGCGAAGTACCTCAAATAATGACGTTTTTAACAAACATCTTCTGTAAGAGTGGATCTCCCAGGCCAAACCTT
>JACMIF010000745.1:13435-30196 GCA_014805445.1 Diplogasteroides magnus
AAGGTTTGGCCTGGGAGATCCACTCTTACAGAAGATGTTTGTTAAAAACGTCATTATTTGAGGTACTTCGCCACGATAACTTTTTTGAAAAAAATATATTATGTGCAGTTTTTAACGCTCTTTAACATATGTAAAAACTGGAGGGGGGTTTTTTGTTAAAATTGTTTTATGATTTTTAAAATGAAATCGAAGTGGTGTTTCATACCTTATTTGAAAATTTCGTGAGATGCCACTATGCCCATTGGAACGAGCGCCCCCGAAAACCTATAATACGAATCCAATCTCCCCCGTATATGTCATAGAACTCGCGAGAAAAAATCGGAAACTTTCGTCATAGTCAAACTTAGGAAATTCATAAAAAATCGAAAATGCATTTTCACGAGCTATCACCCCCCTAATGTTACTCGCCCAGGTATGGACTATTTTTAAAAAATACAAAAGACATAGGTTAGAAAAAAGATGTACCAGGCACCCATTGTGAGCCTTACGATTAGTACGTGACCGGCCTGATATACTTTCAGGAGATCTTTTCCGAAGTTGTCATTTTTCTCCAATGCGCACGGAGCTGCCATGACCTTCCTGCACAGCACCTGAATCGATCTTCTTTGTGCTTTTCATTTGGTTTTCGACAGTCTTGCGTACCATGCCCACTTTATCCCCTAAGATCTCCTTGAAGGAGTCGCACAGACTGTCCATTTCTTCCTCGAGTTTCTTCTGCTTCTTCTTCAGAGCAGCAGCTTTCCTCACCGAGATGATCTTCTTACCCTAAACAGTTACTCGATTCAGGAATTGCTTCTCTATTCAAAATCCTGAGTCAATAAGTGATTCTGAAACCAGGACATAGTGGTTAAAAAATGTGTGAATTCCAAAACTATACGTGCCTTATACTCCTCCAGCTCCTGCAGACATCGTTTGCTTACGTAGTCGTCCACGATGATCACCTATGAGTGAGATTTTGTAATCTATTTCGCAATAACATGACCGCGACGCACAAAAAAGCGTCGCGTCTTCATGGAAACAGAAAGGGAAAGCTTTACCTCGATGTTCTTCTTAACGTAGTAGTCATGGTAAGCCAAGTATTCACTCTCTGTCATTACATTCTTGGACATGTAATAAATAAATTTTTGGCCCGGTTTCAGGTTATCGCTGTATTCCTAGGATAGAATAATTTCATATGTATCTGTGTCTGAAAATACTACCTTTAGAGTGAGCTCACGGTCCAGAGACCAAGTCGTGTAGAATTTGAGCGATTTCAACAGCAAATTCCTGAGAAACAGTCAAGTTTGAACGAATTCGCATACAATATGACATTCATTGAACAACAACTGTACTGTGATTGTACCTGGCTGACTTTGAGAGACCATCAGATTCAGTGGACTTAGCTGGACGTTCGACAGTAGGAGGCCTATCGGACTCTTCCTTCAGTTCTGTCTGCAGGGCACTCGACATCATGAGAGCTACCGCCATGGCGTTAAGCACAACTGAAAAAGCTATGAAGTATTTGGAAATTGGCAAACTCAAAGACGAAAAACGGAGAACACCACAAAAGAAAGAGTTATAGCCTCCTAGTGAATGTAAATGACTCATTTGAGAGGAGATGACTCTGTTTTTGGCGCCAATCCTACTGGTGACGCCTTTTGATCAGTCATGCCTGTGGAGAGGCCTCAGTTAGTCTATCCCTCTGTTCGATCAATGACAATGCAATGCTACCATGTGATGAACAATGATTTCGTTACTGTAGTATTTATCTGCATGTGGCAGTGGCAATGTTAGATCTCTTGCTCATATTGCACGGAGTACCATATATCGATCTCAAATATCTCAAATGAGATTACACAGCTCAAGAATGGCAAGGGAGCAAGATATAGACGACGAGATGAATGACCTCGAGCGTAGGGAGAGCTGTGACCTCCACACACAAAGGAACAATTGATCGTTACTCATCATTCACGCAAGCATGAGCGTCTCCTGCTGTTGCAAAAGTTGTCCCTTCTAGAAAACTCGAAATATTCTGAATCGGTTCATTCAGCGAATTCGTTTTCTATAGTCCATTTCGAGCGATTGACTATCAAATGCGAAAGTTAACCGTCCGAATCAATTAGAGAAAACGAATGTACTAAGTTTCTCGATTGAGACTCATTTCGAGGTGCCTTGTGCTGTCCACCATTGATTCGTGATTGTCCGCTATATAATCGTTCATTGGGCCTTTTCTAGGGTGTCGCATTTGGGACGAATTTGCATCTTTTCGTCTCTGTCCCCATTTCATCATTTGTCTCTTGTGCATTAAACACGACCGGTCAGTAATGACGAAGAGAAGAAAAATGCAAATCCGTCCCAAATGCGACACCCTAGCCTTTTCCACCTCTATTTCAAAGTGAAAGGCCAATTTTCAGTGGAAATGGCGCATTGCCCGCATCCACCCGCTTACACGGAGATCTTTCCATCGGTAAGAATATTATTTTATCGAAATTTCACGATGATTTCATGTGCTTTCTAACTACTAAAAATGGCTAATTTGAAAATAGAAAAATAGAAACAAATTTACATCCATCATTTTTGCAGTCGACGCCCGCTGAGATGCTCGTGAACGGATTCCGAAACGGACAGCAGCTAAGGGTGGTCGGCATTCTCGACAAGAAACACATGGAAAGACACAAGAGGTTCCATTTTTATAAAGCCTCAATGACAGGCTTTGAGATGATATAGCAGCACTGGCTTATAAAAGCAGTTTCTGACAGAAGTCTACTAATATTTTAGGTTCGAGGTCAATTTCCATGGCCCTCAAGATCACGCCTTCCACTTCAATGCGCGATTCGATGTGGGATTTGTTTTAGATCTTAAAAATCGGTGGTAAAATACAAACGTCAATTCACTCTGACCAATCGTTCGCCACCTAATAGATGCAGCCACTCCGTGTATCCAATGAATGCATTTTGCTGTATGAAATTAAAAAAAAAATTTTGCATGTCTATTTTTGAAGAAAAAAAATCAAAAAAATTTTTTTTGAGAAAATTTTTGAAGACTTCAACTATCTCCCTTCCAATTACATAGTATCCATGTGAAATATAAGAACTGCAAATTTTACTGTTCGAGTATGGTCGAAAATTCATCCCTAACAAAAACCATAAATTAACCAAATTTTCTAGGAGAAGAGCATCGTGATGAACAACACAAGGGGCGGCAAATGGCAGACGGAGCAACGGTATTTATTCATTTATATTTATAATAAGAAATTAAGTTGTGTAAATATAAAAATAATGATTAAAACATTTCAGCTGCGTCTATCCATTCGTAGCTGATGAGATCTTCACACTCGATTTTGTATCCATGCATGGAGTAATTCAGGTTAGACTATGCGTTTTACCAAAGTCGTTGTTGGAAGTAAACTGTACAAGTATGGGCTCTGATCGGTTAGACCGGTCCGATGCATAAGGGCCGGTCCAATCAGAAAGACCGGTTCCAGGAAAGGCCGGTCCGATGAAGAAAGACCGGTCCGATCGGAAAGGCCGGTCCGGCTATTTAGACCGGTCCGATGAAAAAAGACCGGTCCGATCGGGAAGGAGGGTCCAATGAGAAAGACCGGTCCAATGACGTCCGGAATCGGCAGGGCGAATAAATGCCGGTCCAACCGGTGCAAAGAAACCTCGCAATGATAGTATTATGATAATAAATTGGTCCGAACAATTCAAAACGAGGACACGCCCCTTTTCCTGACTGCTAAAACCTGGAATTTCCTTACTTGTCTTTGGAGAAAATTCTTGCTTGCCTTGAGTAATTTATTTTGTTGTGGTAAGCCGTGCACGTTCAAGTGGAAAAATATAAAGTGAAACAAGTGCACTAAGTGGAGCTAAACCATTAGTTTTTACGTTATTTACTTACGTTCTTTAGCGCATGTTTGTTAAACAACGTAAGTAAATAACTTAAAAACTAATGCTTTAGCTCCACCATGTGCACTTGTTTCACTATATATTTTTCCACTTGAACTTGCCTATTCCGGAGGTCATTGGACCCGCCTTTCCGATCGGACCGGTCTTTTTTCATCGGAACGGTCTAAATGGCCGGACCGGCCTTTCCGATCGGACCGGCCTTTCTTTGGACCGGTCTTTCTTCATCGGACCGGCCTTTCTTTGGACCGGTCTTTCTGCATCGGACCGGTCTATCCGATCAGAGCCCAAGTATGATCCCTCGTAGGGTTAGCAGTTTTATGCAAAATCGGTTATGTTTCACTGGTCATATATACAGGACGGTTAAATAGTATTTGTGAAACATCCTTAAGAACATGTTCAGTTGCACGAACGCCACCATCCATTGCGCGTGATTTTCAAATTGTAGATAAAGTGTCCGGCCATGTTCAGTTGGAGTAGCATAAAATCACTGGTTTGAAAGAGGGAGTCGTTCATTGCTTATATAGGCTTTCTGTAAGTTTACGTGCTCAAACTTTTCAGATCTCTCTCAATGGGAAGCCGCTGGCGGATTTCGCGGAACGCAACTGTCCCACTTCAATCAATCGAATCGAAGTGAAGGGAGATACACGGATTCACTGCATTCGTGTCACTATTCCCCAATAAGACCCCTTATTCAACATGCACAGAAAATTATATGACATTTTTGGCATTTCAAACTTAGTTTTTGCCATCTTCAAATTCTAAACGACCCTGGGTGTCAGTTATTCTTATAACCAATGTCATTTGGAAAGGAATGTATGTAGAAAATCTTGAGCTTTAGATGACAAGAATGCCATTTATTTTTCTGTGTGTACAGCCCGCTGATTCCCTCACTCGCTACCTCATTCTTTTACCGTTTCTTTCTCTGACCTCTCCTCATATCTCCTGGTTTCTCTCGCACCGCTTAATCGAATTGTTTTTGAGACTTGAAATATTGCGATGATTGCCCAAACAATAAAATTTTCAAAATCATTTATCTGTCACAGAGCATACACACTGGGGATTAACGCAGCCTTGATTATTCATAAACTGTCCGTCGTCTCTGTAGCGAGTACTCCCAATAATTATAGCGGCAAGGGTACCTTGCGATTTAATCGTACGCTTTATTTAAAATGCCAAATAGATATAGATTTTTGTTTATGAAAATATTTCGATGGCTTGATGCAAGTAGAAACAAGACTTTTTATCAGAACAATGCAGTGTAGACAGAGTGAATCGCACAATCAAACCTTCAACATACGCTCTCCGTCCAAACAAACTCACGCACTAAAAACAACAGAGAATTTTGACGTAAAGCTTTACAGGGCACCTTCCTATCAAGATGTGTTTAATTGATGTACTCGCATTCATCCTCACTGTCATCACGTATGATACCATATCTGTTAAATTGCTCCTTTGCAGAATCGAAAAGCATCTCGTTCCTTTTTCGCCTCGCCCTCCTCCTTCCTCAAGGACCTGAAACAATATTCTTCTAAAGCACTCGCTTCGTTTGTGAGTGCCCAAGTTTGATCTTAGCGATGAAATAAAACGCTTACACGATGAGAGGATGACTGGTGTTGATGACGAAATCGTAGTTAGAAGAACTTGGTCCGAAGACATATGGAAGCATCAGCTCCTATAATAATTACGATTAGGGTGAGCAGAACGATCCCAATAGTAAAACGACACTTATTTCGTATCGGCGTCCTCATTTGCCCGGTCGTCTCTATAGCGCAGAAACGACCGCTAGTAATGAAGATAGGAATCGTACGATTCCAACTAGCATCGCGATGCCAGCGATTCCTTCGATTCCCAGCCGTCTAATTACATTCCTAGCGGTCGTTTCTGCGCTCAATGGAGGACGCGCATACGAAATGAGTGTCGTTTTACTAACGAAATCGAAGTGTCCACACTTATGATACCGTACTCTTCCTTAGAAGCGATAGTTAATTGCCAATCGGTCTACCTTGAAGAAGAGTTGCATTCCCTTGTATTTCCTTAGCACAGCACATGGGGTGTTCATGACATCCTTACACTTCACCTTAATAGGAACATATCTTCTTGCTGATTTCTGGCGAAGCGGATATATTCTTAAAATATATTCATTGAGCTCGTACTTGGTTCACTTTGTCGCCCAGTATCTTCTTTATGTATACGCAAAAGTTCTCCATTTCCTCCTTGATTTTCTTCTCTTCCATCCCAGAATCGACTTTCCTTATGGAGACGATCTTTCTTCCCTAAAACTTTGAGGCTTAACGACTATATTCGGCTGTTACGGTCAAAAGGCTTCAAACTACAAAAATATATTTATTTCTTTTAAATTCCAAGATATCTCATTTGCATCTTAATCTTTAAAATGTCAACGCAATTGATCACCGACCTTGTACTCTCCCAATTGCTGCAGACATCGTTTTGTGATGAAGTCGTGCACGATGATCACCTAAGTGTGAGATCATCGTCATTGATTTCATCATGGATACCATGCGTTGGCGGACGCGTCGCGGTCAGCGAATTCTCACCTCAATATTCTTCTTTTCGTAGTAGTCGATGTAGCCGTGATAATCGGTTTCCGTAGCTTTTGTCTTGCAAATGTAGAAAATATCCTTCTGATCCAATGGCATGTTTTGGACGTATCCCTGGGAATGAATTTAAGTTGTCGTTATTGAAGAAAACCAAATGTACGTTGAGAGTGCAATCACAGTCGAGTGACATTGTCGTGTGAAACTTCAGTGATTCAGCGAGTATTTCCCTGTAATCTTTAGGCATAGACGCAATACGCATTAGGAGACTGTACTTCCTTTACAATCCTTACTATTTGGCCACTGTACCTGGCTGACTTGGAAAGAACTTCAATTGATTCTGATGCACACTTCACATCGATCGAAATTTTGGAAGCCATGACAACTAAAAGTAACACATAAAATTGCATGCCGAGCGCTGATCTTTCAAATATGATCGTACAAGAAAAGAACAAAGATCACAACCTCCGAACAAACATCGAAGGAATCGAAATGGCATTTTGAGAGATGATGACTCCGATTTTGGCGCCAAGTCTTCTGGTGCTGCCCATTGGTTATTTAATGCAAATAATGGTAGTACCTCAGCAGGCCTTTCTCGGTTCATGTAGTGATAATGAAATGAGTGGAACTGATCAATGAACAATGAATATTCTGTGGTAATTGTGGGAATACCTATAACGCAATATTTTGGATGTATCCAAGCGGATTTTTGTTCAGTGCTCCTGCATTCGAATGCTGAATGATTCGAAAGACAAAGGCCAAACAGTAGACTAGGAGCTTGCATCTCGCTTGGTGTTGTTTATCGCATTGAATGTACTAGCTGTTCCCATTTCTACATTGGTCATACCGGCCGCCCATTACATGCACGTGCTATCGAGCACATCCGTGCGGCACATAAACCTAAGACCAAATCATATCATAGTAATGCTTTCGCTGTACATTCTATTGCTGCACATTCCAGTGAACCTATTCTTCTCTCTGGTAGAATCCTCTCTATTGAGCCCAATGTCATTCGTCACAAAATATCCGAGGCTATGTTCATTTCTTCTCTTAGTCCTCAGTTGAATAACCGCTCTGAATTAGCAACCGAACTCGCACAACTGTCTTTGTTATCGCTCTCCCTCTAATTGTTTTAACCATTCTTGACCTTAGGCGCTTCCTCCTCCTGACCTTTGTGCCTCTCCCTTCCTCTACTCCCACCATTCCCTGTTATTACTCCATCTGCACAATTTATTTCACTTTACTTGTCTTGACTGTTTTTCTTTCCATGTCTCAATCCGAATTTGTATCATTGTAGGGAATTATTCCAATCGCTGATGATGTGAAGATATTCATGAAACGTCCGAATAAATTAATCCATACACTCTCTTCATCGCCTCTGTCATACGCAGCACTCTACAATCATATTCTCTCTACGATGAAGATTACTCAGTTCTCTACAACACAAAGGTTAAAGTTGCACGGTATTCAGGAACTTTGCCCCTTAAGGAGTATTTCAGAAAGATGAACAACGCCTTAATGTTAGTCCAGAACATCAATCGACCCCGAAATAGAAAGAACAAAAGCAGATTCATTCTTCACTGCCAATCGTATCGGTCGGTCTACGCGGGAGCTCCCGGAGGCAGCGGCGTTGCTGGATACGGTGGAGGTGGATATGGAGGGGCAGTATACGAGCAATACGGTGGCGGCGGTGGATACGGCTACAACGATGGAATCGGTAAACAGGGATTCAATCAGCCCCTACGACCTGAAGGGACCACGAGTCGCGGCCCACAACCAGTACCAGGCTCCCGTGACCAACTAGCTTCTCGACATTTCATGCTACCTTCCTCCCCTCTCCTACCACCAGCCCTCCTCGCTCAAGTCCTATGAGGAGTGTAATATAAAATATGGAGGATGAAAAAAATATTAGTGTCATGAAACGAAATGATTATCAACGCTTGTTTATTGTCAATACAACATATTCAATCACAACATTCTTCACGTTCATCCTCACTATCTTCAACGCATATGGCGGAAATTGTCAAATTTCTCCTTGGCCGAATTATAAAGCATCTCGACGAGTTCCTTTTTCGCCTCACCCTCCTCCTTGCTCTGGATCTGAATGCGATCTTCTTGTAAAGCACTAACTTCCTTTGTTAGAGAATGTGTTAGCTTACAATCAAAGGAACAACTGCACACTAAGCACTTAACAAAAAGTGTACATGATGAGTGGATGACTGGTGTTAATGAAGAATTCGTATGGCGATGGATTTGACCCGAAGACCGATGGAAGCATATCTCGCGATATCTCCTGTAACGATTATCATTTCTCCTTTCCACCGGTAAGTGATTGCCCAACCTTGAACACATTTTCCGCTCTCTTTTAATTCCACAGCACTGCACATGGAGTGTTCATGACATCCTTACACTGCACCTGAATTTAATCGTTTCTCCTATCATTCACATTTTTGGTTCTGATTTCTTTGGCAGATTTAAGTTTAAAATCGATACTTTGTTCACTTTGTCGCCAAGTATCTTTTTGATGTATTCACAAAGATTATCCATTTCCTTCTTGATTTTCTCCTCTTCCTTGGCAGGATCGACTTTCCTTACGGAGACTATCTTTCTTCCCTAAATCGTTTAGGTTCACCCTTCTGCGCGTTATTCTCTAAAAAGGTGGAACGCAAATGATCACCGACCCTGTACTCTCCCAATTGCTGCAGGCATCGCTTTGTGACAAAATAGTATACGAAGATCACCTAAATACAAGATTGGCGGACGCGTCGCGGTCAGCGAATTCTCACCTCAATATTCTTCTTTTCGTAGTAGTCGATGTAGCCGTGATAATCGGTTTCCGTAGCTTTTATCTTGCAAATGTAGAAAATATCCTTCTGATCCAATGGCATGTTTTGGACGTATCCCTGGGAATGAATTAAATTTGTCGTTATTGAAGAATCGAAAGTACATACGGTTAGAGTGCAATCGCATGCGAGTGACATGGTAGTGTGAAACTTGAGTGATTCGGCAAGTAGTGTTCTGAAGAAAGGGTACTGTTGTTCTTTTACAGTCGGTGCTTTTCAGGCATTGGGTTACTGTACCTGGCTGCCTTGGAAAGACCTTCAGATGATTCAGAAGGACACTCAACATCGATCGCAATATCGGAAGCCATAATTCCTAGCGATGACTAAACGTAATAGAATTCACGTTAAATTGTATGTCGATGGTCGTTCTGTCAAATATCATGCAATAAAAAGGAGCAAAGTACGCACTGCGAAGGAACTGCATAATGGAATATCTAACCTCCCCAATCTATTCCCATTTATGAACTTCGACGAGATTGGGGAGGTTAGAAATTCCAGAAAGCATTCCTAGGACGCAGCCATGGAACGAGCACCGAATGTATCGAAATGACATCCAATTTGAGAGATGCACCGCTTTTGGCGCCAAGCCTTCTGGTGCTGCCCTTTGATCTTATACGATAATTGATGGCAAAGCCTCTTCTGATTCATTCCTCAGATAGCAATAAAACTAGTATAGCAATAAAACTAGTAGAAAGAGGTCATATATAACGAATATGATGCAGTAACTGTTACATACTTGAAAATTACAGCAGTATTATGCAAGTAACTGAACTGATATACGGTATACGAAGAAAAAAACTGTGCTGAAATGGTTGTATGGACACGGGTGCGTCGCGAGGAACTCTCACAGTTTTTTCTAATGCATGTGCTATAATTGGCTGTTTACTAGTAATCTAATAGTAGGTTTAGGGTTCCCTCATAAGATCATCTTCGCTTAAAGAAGCCGACCGGTGAGAAATGAGGAAGCGAGGAGGAATGAATAGACAGAGAGTATCAATTTCTCCGAGAGGGACTGAGAGAGGGAAATAAATAAATTAGACGCAAAGTATTGATTTCCCGAGAGGAAACTCCCCTTACTCTTTCTCTAACAATATTTGATAAGGACAGGTCTTTATCAAATATTGACAAGCTAAATGAGACCTGGAGAGACGAATGAATGGAATGAGACGGGAGAAGAAAAGTGCAAAACCGTGTTTATCAATATTTGATAAGAAATGAAATATTGAGATCTTACTTGACAAGAGAACCCTAGTATATTTCCTTCTGTTCCGACGAGTTGTTTTGGATGTATTCCTGGCATAGAAAATAATTTGTTATTGTTGAAAAGTGTTAACGGTACGTTGCGATTTTAAGAAACCCTTGATTTACACTGAAAAATACAGATTTTATTTAATGAAAATATTTCGTTGGTTCCATGCGAATGCAAACAAGACGATTTATCAGAAAAGTGCAGTGTTAACAGGGTAAATATCATAATCCAATATATCAACCAACTCGCTCCTTCCAAAAAACCCTCTCACTGAAGACAATAGAGGGAAATGTAGACGCAGAGAGACATAGGTCAACTTGCGAATGTAAATATCAACGCTTATTTAAAATGAATACAAAAGATACAATCAGATGCCAAATTCGTCCTCGCTATCAACCCAAGGGTTGTAATGGGTGTAATGGTGTTTCTCCTTTGCCGAATTGTAAAGCATTTCAATTAGTTCCTTTTTCGACTCGCCCTCGTCTCTCAAGGACCTGAAATGATCGTCTTCTGCAGAACGTTCTTGGTTTGAGCTTACGCGATGAAAGGATGACTGGTGTTGATGTAATAGAGGTAGTGAGAGGGATTTGTACCGAATGCCGATCGAAGCACGTCCTCTATTCCTCTATATTTCAATGCACATCATGCCCAATTCTTCCTTTTCAATTGCGCACAGCGCGAAACGTTGCGCTGATATGGTTTTACCTGACCCTTACGCGCGCACCCCTTTTCGAGATTTCAGCTTCCAGTGGTAGTTGGAAGTCGTCCAACCCATCAAGAAATAGCGAAGGTAATTAGCTTTCGAATGGTGGGGCTCCCATCTGGGTACGATGCTTGTAAACCGAAATATTATCAAAATGTGGCCGATTTGCGATGCCCCTGGTTACTCTTTTTTTTATTTTCGTCCGACAAAAAATACCCAAAGCTGAGGTTGAAGTCAGAAATAAAGGAAATATCGTACAAGGGCTAGTTTTTGATCCTCTCACGATTAAGGCCTACTTGCTGTTGACAAAGTTTCAATATAATAGATGAAGCTGAGATTTTGAGCTTCATTTTTTCAGCTTCAATAATACTTTTTTCAGTGAATTGTTGTCAGATCCGGTCTCAATTGTTTCATATAACAAATATTTATACTCAACCACATGCTACAGATAACAAGGGCAAATGAAAACGCCTCTTATTCAATCTCCATACAACATATTCAATGATCAAAAATCATATTCTTCTTCACTGTCATGATGATAATCATAGCTGTTAATGTTGTTCTTCTCCTTTGCCGCTTTGTAGAGCATCTCGACTAGTTCTTTCTTTTCATCGCCTTCCTTCGTCTTCGCCAAGGACCTGAAACAGTCTTCTTTTTCAAAGTTTTTGCTAAATCTTAATTCTTAACAGGGAAGTGCACGCCAAAAGGCCGAGCTTTCGGGATGAGATTTTCACAGGTCATAGGCCTTGGGAAGAGATGTCTAAAGCATGTTTCAGTTTCAGCGGAGAAAATTTTTAGAACGAGAAACAAGCGTCTAAAGTCTCGAAATTGACCAAATATGCTATGTTTGGGATTTTCTACAGAAAGAACCAGGCTTCACTGAGGGACGTGCATACCCGCAATGGAGGGTGCTTAAGTAGTACATTGCACATGATTTTTACTAGACTTGCTGGTTAAGGCATAAAAATGGGAGGAATTTTCAAAAGTGCCCTGGTTCTTGCTGTAGAAAATCCCAAACATAGGATATATGGTCAATTTCGAGACTTTAGACGCTTGTTTCTCGTTCTTCGCTAAAACTGAAACTTGCATTAGTCATCTCTTCCCAAGGCCTATGACCTGTGAAAATCTCATCCCGAAAGCTCGACCTTTTTGCATGCACTTCCCTGTTTAGTACCCCTCCACACAAAATTCACCCCCTTTTTTTTACCTCATTTTCAGAATTTTGATGGCGCCAATATCATGTAATCGAAAGCAAAAATGTCCAAAAGGCTTTCCCTGGCCTCTGGCGAGCGATCAAAGGTATTTACAAAATCGAAGTGCTCGCACAGGCACGCGCGGCGTTTCAAACTCGGTTTCGCAATATACTGTAGCTTTGAGCAGTATCGATCGCGGCTCCGCCGCCTGGCGTCCCCTCCCTCCCCACTTTTGGAACCCGACACGTGTGCGATGTTCGCCGGAGGTAGAGGGCGGCCGTTGATGCTCGTTGTTGGTTTAAATACCCAAGTTTGAGACAAACATTCGATTTGCGCGCGCATTTGAATGTTTCCCTTGTGTGGACGGGAACTTTAAGGTTCTTAACAGTAAATCAAAGAGCTTACTCGATGAGTGGATGATTAGGGTTAATCAGAAATTCATAGTTCGATGGATTTGTACCGAAGAACGACGGAAATACATTCTGCAATTCTCTCCATTCTCATTTCGTCCTTTTTATATGATAGTTCTATTCAAATATGCATACTTTTCTCAAGCTTCCCCATGCCTAGAATTTCCAGACGACTGCACATGGTCCATTCATAACATAATCTTTCAGTTGCTGCAGACAGCGTTTTGTGACGAAGTCGTGAACGATGATGACCTGTGTAAAGATTTCGTCATCTATTTCGCCATACAACCGAGACGCGTTGGCAGACGCGTCGCGGTTCTCGATATCTCACCTCAATATTTCTCTTTTCGTATAAATCGATGTGGGCGTGATAGTCAGTCTCCGTAGCTTTTATCTTGCAAATGTAGTAAATTTCCTTCTGATCCGATCGCATGTTTTGGATGTATCCCTGGGATTGAATTTAATTTGTTATTAAAGAATGGAAACAGTACCTTGAGGGTGCAATCACAATCAAGAGACATTGTCGTTTGAAACTTGAGTGGTTCAGCGAGTATTTCCCTGAAAACCTTTAGCATAGACTAAGGTGTCGGTGTCAGTGACTTTAGTGCAATTGTCATTCGTTTAATTTCCGCGGAGTGGTTGTCGTGTGATAGGCAACGGCTCCTCGGAGATTCGACGAACAATTGCTCTAAAGTCACTGATAGCGACACCGTAGCATAGACTAAATACAAGAAAGCATATGGAGACTTTAGTTCCTTTACAGTCATTGGGTTAATGTGCCTCGCTGGCTTGGAAAGACCTTCATTTGATTCTGGTGAACACTCGACATCGATCAAAATTTCGGAGGTCATGGCTGCTAACGACGACTAAAAGTAATTGAATTCACGTTGAATTGTATGTCAATGGCTGATCTTTTAAAAATGATCATAAAGGAAAAAAGGAGAACTCAGCCTCCGAACAAACACCGAATGAATCGAAATGGAGTCCAATTTGGGAGATGGCGACTCAAATTTTGGCGCCAAGTCTACTGGTACTGCCCTTTGATTCTTTTTGGTTATTCATGGCCATGCCTCAGCAGGACCTCAACATCAATTTGTGCAATGATAATGGAATAATAAGAAGGAGGCCATGAATAATGAATAGGGAACGACGTATGGATCGTTTTTCGGCTATGCACACCTTCTCTCTCACTCATCATAGACGGCCGGTCGAATGAGATCAGTGAGAAAAGGCAGTCCAAAGGTCATTCGATCGTAACAGTAGTTTCCTTGAAGTGGACATATATTCAGAAAACAAGAGTGTGTTAGGAAAACACATTGTAAACACGTGGTACATGAATCCAATTCATTCACATTTATCTGATGGAACAAGACACAGCGTTTAATTTTTTTTTTTAATTTTAAATAGATAGTCCCCAGATAAATAGAGCATATTCCAACTGTTATCATCAAATCCCGTATGCATCGGTCGATTGAACTCGAACACATTTCGGTTCTCCATCAGCGTTTTCCTCGCAGTAATGCGAATACGAACATCTGAATTTTGTGCATGTTTCTAATGTGATTGAAAGGATTTCTAACGCTGAGTCACACCCTCACTTTTTCAAGGTATTATCTTTTCAATATCATTCCTATTCAATTTCATCTTGTATACCTCACAGTCGCACAACCAGTCACTCTCACGCAAGTAGGAATGGGATGGCAGGGCGCACGGATGCATTGGACTGTGATATTCGATTGAAATATTTCCTGAAGACCTCTAGGACAAACAAACGAAGGTCAAAGACCACAACCAACCTCTTGCAGCTCGCACTTCTCTCCCTCTGCGCATTCGTGAGTATCGCAAGACGGAGCAGGATCGGATTCCTGAAATGCAATATTTGTTCAGTTGACATTATTCTTCATTCACTAAACAAGCTTATGTACAACGTGCCAAACATACTTCCTGGCTACTTGGCTGCGGCTGAGGAATTTCGTGCTCTCCCGAGAAACAATCTCCTCTCAATACGCAATGACCAGTTGCTTTATCGCGGACGAATCCTTCTGTAAACTTCGAAAATAGCAAGGTCCCACAACGAAAATATAACATCTACAGTACCTGTGCACTCGCAGGCGGGTTGCATGCATATCTTCAGACAGTTCCTGTCCTGCAAAGATTACGGTAGTTCAAAAAGGGCTCAAGATAGGGCAAACTCACGATCGCTTCATCGCCGCAGAAGGGCTCCAAGCAGCGGTTGGAACATTCCTTGTGGGTCTCGTTGAGGCTACAGCGGTTGTCGGGTGCTTAAGCAGCGTGATAAGATTACTGTAGTTCAACTAGGTCAAATAGATAACTAACGCAAAAATTCAGAGTCAGCCGGGCACTCTTCTCTCCTTATGCACTGCTTTGTCTTCGGGTTGCGCACGAAGCCTTCTGAATACGGTTTGATGTGGTTACGGTAGTCCAATTGATTAACAATAAAAATACCTTCACATTCACACGCAGGAGGATAGCATTGTGTAGTGCATTTGGCAAGCTGAAATTATCGAAATTGTTCTTGATTGGAAATGGTTGCTTCAAAATCTAAAAAGCCACTCACCCTAACCTTATCATCGCATCGTGGCTCTTGACAACTGTTCGAGCACTCCTTCACTACTTCGTTTGCATCACAGAATGGACCTGAAATATGAGGTTGATATTGGTGCATTTAAAATGCAGTTCATTCTATTTTTTTAATTTGGACGGCGGAGTACGCAACAATTGTGTTACTCCTCCATCATCACTTAATGATTACAGAGTGCAACATAAAATCTTTCCGAAAAATGGATATAAAATTGCTGAATGATACCAAAATACCAACCATTTCCCTCTCCGACGCACTCCGAACGCTGGATGCACAGGCCTGAAACACAGTATTTGTTGATGAAGACTGTCAATTATGAGAAAATAAGTGTCACCTCCTGTTCCATTCCTCACGAATTCTCCATCACATCTGCACGCAGGAGGATCACAGGCTAGAAGGTCAGCACACCACATTCTGCCCTGTAATGAGTCTTTCCTCATGTGAAGTAAGGCAACTTTGAATTTGTGCCTCTTGGCGATTTCTGTGATCATGATGCAGATTTTGACAGTAGAAGCATCCGCCGTTTATGTTTCACCCTATTTGTATCGAGTATAGTCTATTCGCTTCGTGCGAGATGATATTTCAAAGAAAATCAGCCAACTTCATCTCCACATGCGGGCTCTGAACATGAATTGGGACAGCGATCGAGATGCTCGTTGAGACCACACTCGGGATCTGAGATTTAATGAGATTTTCTATCTATCCAATGATGAAACATTGCACAGGTCGAATCCAAAAATTTGTTTCACGCAGTGTTCATTAGACGTTCATTTTCGATAGCGATGATTGTTGGTGAATCTTTTGGAGTAACAAACGTGAATATTCGGGTGATTATACCGAACACCAAAATTGCGGCGTCCATTGGCTTTCACGTAGGGCAAAACGCGCTTGCAGGGCTTCTCTACCGATCTATTCTACGGAACCGCACTCGTGCGTCCCCCTTTTTCCCCTTTTTGCTCTACCCTCCCGGATCTGAGGCAGCTCGATACTCGGATGCATCGTAATAACCCTAGTCAATAGCTCACTTGGTGGGCAATCTTCAGTGAGAATGCATCCACTTGATCCGTCCCTCGAGTAACCGGACGAGCACGTGCAACTGAAATCAGTCGATCATTTCAAATGCATACTTTTATTCGTTTGTCAATTGAATATTCATGTGATTGATTATTTTATCCATTTGAAGACGCAAAACTCAACTATGCCAGAGCTTAGCAGGCGCGGCAGGGGCGGGGGGCGGGGCGGCGGGGGGGGGGGGTGTGTGGGCGGGGGTTGGGGGGGGGATGGGGGGCGTATCGGGGGGGTCGGGGGTGGGGTGGCGG
>JACMIF010000746.1:9435-32273 GCA_014805445.1 Diplogasteroides magnus
GCTATACATATGAGCGAAAAACTTAGAAATTTTGCGGACGCCGGGTCATTTGCAAGAACGAAAGGCAAATGATGTGCGTTGTGAAAGAAATAGTATGTGAAATGAATAGACGCGAGTGAAAGGTCATGATCATTTACCTTTCGTTCTTGCAAATGACCCGGCGTCCGCAAAATTTCTAAGTTTTTCGCTCATATGTATAGCGGGTTAAGGTATACGACTTTTGGTCCAGAAAAAATTACTGTAGGTGCTTCTTGATGTGAAGATTTCAAAAAACTTGTCAATTTTCATCCGGAAATGGGAAAATTTTCTAGGGCGATCAATTGAAAGTTAGAAATTGCCAATTGCCTAAAATTTGCATATAGGATCATGCCTAAAAATGATATTGTAGGACCTCCAGCACTACCTAAAGCACCTCAGAACAGCAAATCACGGTAAAAATCGTTCATAAATGAGAAAGTAGCAAAAATGCCCTGAGGGCATATAAAATCAATGAAGCATTTTCATACAAAATGAAGTATGCCATCGTAATCAGCGTAGTCGACATAGTCAGGGAAAATATTTTCGTTTCGGGTTGGAAAAAGTGCTGTCGGGAGGCTTGTTTCAGTCTCACAGAAGATCTGTGTTAAAGAGCCCATATGGGAACAGAGAACGAGCGAGTCTCCTAGTGTAAATGAATAATTATCCTTGGCGTAATCTGGGAGATGTACAGAGAAAAAATATTATTTTGATTTAGTCGGAGAAAAGCGATTCATAGGCTCCCCCTTATGGCTTCATGAACATGACATACCTTCACTGTACTGAACATCATAAAGATTTCTCCAATCCTGGATGAATAGTTGACACTTCCCATCTGATTCTTGTAGTAGAGGTGCAATTCGTGCAAAATTTTCTTCTTTTGGGATTGCGCAAGTTCGACAAGTGCCTCGGAGACCTCGTCTCCTGCTAAATTACGGACTTTTAAATTCACAATAATAAATAAATAAAATTGTGGAAGTTTCGATCAAGATGATAAACAAAATAACTCACAAACATCCCATAGAATAATGCCGACGCAAGCGATGAATTCAACGTCGTTCAAAGCTAGTCTTTGCATGCCAGGCCTCCACAATCTCTCCATATCTCTGTTTATTTGGCCGGAGATTCTGCAAAATAAAACATTTCTCACTACTAAGCTTTTGTCCCTACGTTCGCTAGACAGCAGCTCTATATAGAATAGGCGAATGAAAAATTCGATTTATTACAGATTCATAAACGCTGTTATATTATAATAAGTAGACAGCTTTGTTTCATTATTTCACATAGTTCTTAGCAACATATTCATTTGTTCTAATTGCAGTTAAAAGATCACCTCATAGCATCTTTTACGTATTCGAGAGAGTCAAGTTCCAATAGCATATGACAGTCGGAATCGCAGTCGAAGTACAATGTAAATCCGAAGCAGGTCCTGAATTTTGAAAGTGTGGCTCGGTATTTGAAAAAATCTCACTTATCCCCGTTTTTCCAGTATTTCAAGGTCCTATAAAAGTTGTCAAACAAATTGAACATCTCGAAGAAATGCCGGAATATAAACGCCTGGTCCGACGAATTCAGTTGGTGAACTTCTTCGAAGGTAGAGCATGCAAAATCTGGGCACGCGTCCACTAATATCCGACCCACTTTTTGGGATGCTACGAAAGTGGCCGGTATCTGAAAGTGGATTTCGTCTGTCATGTTCTATTCCAAAGAGAAAATGAATAACTGACAGCGTTCTCATCAACGTGTCCTAACACTTCCATCTCCATTCGTCGTCTGTGACGACAGAGTACACTGAATATGCATCTTTTATTTTCTTTGTAATTTGATCGATGACACATTTTCAAATGAAGATTTTTCAGTTACCCACTTGTAGCTCCTGTGTATTCTACTCAGTATTGGCCCAATGTATCCGAGGTTGCCTATCTCTTCGCTCACACTCTTGCAACGGGCTTTTATCTGAAAAAAACCATTTTATCACGGGTATTAGGTAGCGCCCATTTAAGCTGCCCGTTGGAAAGGCAGATAAGACCAATGAGCCGCGACATATTTCACTGGTCATATGTCCTTTTCCACCAGGAGGCTCAAGTGTACGCGCTCAAATGGCATGCTCCCGTGCCTGCGTGCGTATATATTATTCATGTAAACTAATCTGAAAGTCAGCCTCTATATGTTAATTGTGAAACATATTTAAAGTCACGACTAATGGTAAGAGAAACGACGAAATTGTACGCAAATTACAGAGTGCATAGGATGAAATTGAAGGAGGGTTCGTACTCAGTATATGAAATTGGTTTACATGAATAGTGCTCATTACTACGGATTGAGTTTTGGATCAAATTTGCATCTTTTCTGTCTGACCGATTTGGCGATTAGTTGTCTCTGGTGAATGACAGACAACTGCTCGTATAAGATTACAGATCGAGAAAATGCCTTCTTCTTCTTCTAAATCTCGATCCCTACGAATACCTTGGTATTTCGACAAGTGGCCAGAATATCGTTGATCTTGACAAAACGGCAGCTCTTGCACAGGAATTTGCTCCCTGCAAAATGATATTATGAAGTTCATAATATGAACAAAGACGATCAAAGTTTTACAGGCAAATTAAGCGAGCATTCTCAAAAAAAGCAATATTCGAGCATATTTAACCTCTGATTGTGCTACATGAGTTGGATCCCGCTCGACATCTGCGCTCACGCTTCTTGGTCTTTGCTCGTCTAAAGTGATTTCATCGTTTTGACCGGTTATCCTGAAGTTTTCGCCACAAGGATCCTGCGAGAGAGCTAAGGGTTTAAGTCTGGTTTAAGTTCTCCACTTGAAATAACACAAAAACTAACCTGTAAAACACCGCACATGCCCGACACATTTCAATTCCCATGTGCATCTTCTTGCATGCTTCTTGGCAGATGAGACACGTCTGAAACACTTTTCAGGTTATTTCCTACACACTATCCAAATAACAATGACCTTGCTGGTCAAGTGATCGAATGGCAAAAAAAAGTACATAGGGTACTCTTCTTCTAACACTAAATAGTCATGTGAGAAACCCAGCGTTACGGAACGGGAAAATGTTCTAGATACATTAGATACTTTAACATAATTGACAAAATGAACTGAATTTTCAGAAAAAATGGTGATTTTTACAACGTGGCCTTGCACAGCACTGCCGAACATCGTGACTTTCCTAATGCATAAACCGGAGTGATGCGAAAAATGTACCTGTTGTTGTTCACCATCGAGGATGACTCCTGAATCTGGTGAAGAAGAGCTCGTACTTGCCATATCAAAAAGTAAATACCGCGGATCAATCTCAGTCGGCGCACCGAGCCAACTACTACCTGTTCCCCCACTCACTCCTATCAACCTGGCGTAACGCGACCTCAGCGCGTGAAAGGGGGAGCACTCCCTCTCGCGGTGGGGCGAAGGTGTAGTTTGTGGCACACTCTCTCTATTCACATCTCGTTCACCTTGACGTGAGAAAAAGGAACAATCTTCCTTATTTTGAAAGCGAACTTTGAATAGGCAATACTATTAGGACGGATCGAAATGTTTACACCTCGCTAGTTGCACGTATTTTTACAGTATTTTAATTCACGAAAATCGTAAAATCAAAAATCATTTATTATTCAACCGGATGATTCGCAATAGCAGGAAATTGATATTTGGGGAGTGCGATAGAAAGAACGGAAGCGAAATATCGAGCACAACGTGAAGCACATCATTCATGTAACGAGAATGCCAATAATATTCAAGCAACCATGATCTCAGGAGACAAAAATAATGTTTGATCAACAACAGAGGTGTTTCGTAGGAAGTACTTTCGGAGAAAGACAAGTGCGCCATGGACATTTGCATCATTACAATGAAATGAACAGATGCGCTATTGTTGTCGTCTTTGTCACGACACAAATGTTCGTCTCACCATTATGGATCAAATATCCTCGGCGCACATTTCGTTCACCCGCGCTTTCTGCAAAAAGGGTATTTTTTTGGAAATCTGTTGCATATATCGAATACGCATTCTTTTTCTACTCCGTGAAAAATGAATGCTAACGTTCACAACGAAATAAAGTAATAAATTAAATTAACAAAGAATAAGGAAATATGTGAATATAAACTATTGCGCAATTTTACCTCGCTCTTAGTGTCATGTCTTCATTTCTATACGTATTTCAACGTTTTCAAGATGGATCGCTACAATAATGTCGATTTTCACTTTGAATCCTTTGGCTCTTTTTATTCTATTGTCGATTTCCATTCGAGAAGAAAGGATAAAATACTATTGAACACAATTGTTTAAACAACCTGAATTCTTTCCGGAAGACGAAACGCCTTTGCCTCAAACAATGCATGACTTTCTGTTGTTTGATGAACTCCCCATGAAACCTCGATGCACCCGCAAAATGCAGTGATTCATTCAGTTTTGTATGATTTTATAATGTATTATATTACAGATACTTGTAACTCCATACAGCAATATGCATTTAATGAACGACATTAATCGTATTAGAAGCACTCACCAGTCAATTTTTTTGTCAACATCTAAGGCGTCGAATGCAAGAAGGAGGACATGCTCAAGTCTAAGCATCCAGTGACTCAGTCCTAACGAAGTCAACTTTTTTCAGCTTGAACAGGATGAAGCCCAATTGGTCATAACAGGAAAAGAACGGACGAATATTCATTTTATGATCTTCAATTTGCATACATATAAAGGCATTTCCTCAAAGTTCTCCATTGATATCCGTTTGCGAAAATAATACAAACTTTTAGGCCGGAATATAATGCCAGATTACGCCCGGAAAATGGGTTGAATATGGCAATCTTTTCGTAGTCGATGAAGATTCGTTTGTTTTTGCTTGAGCGCAGTGCATATTGCATGTGGTTTCGAGAAGGGAAGACACAGCCTCTTTTGAGACATTCTTCCACACCGGATGGCAGTGTGACAATGCTACGCAGCCGAGAATTCACTTTTCTCAGATTGACTTTGTCTGGTGCCACACACAGAGCGACTACTTTGGTCAGCAGCTCTGTTGGCAAGGCCATCAACCTGCAATCAATCATCTGAAACGATCTATGATGTTCCGTCGTAGAGTTACAACTAACGTTAGGTGATCGAAAAAAATCAAAAGGTAATACTTAAAAAGCACACAAACACCACGAACGTGACCACTATTATTAGGGGAAGATTGACCTTGGGAAGAAAAATATTCGTTCTCATTAAGGGATGGATGAGGAACGAGAGATAACGTGGATAGGAGAGTGCATAAGACAAGAAGTGGATACCGAGATTGTCCGGCAGTGCCAAATGTCAAGGATGAATGGTTCTGTATTAGTAAGGTGTACGTAATCTTTTTGAATACACTGAAATTGAATTGAATGATGGCAGAGAAATTAGTGTCTGAATGATGAAGTATCTTTACAGCAGAGAATAAAGTATTGATGAGAACGATTTTTAAAGGTGCTGTAGCACGAACTTTTTCGAGTACAGAGTGAAAGCGTAGTTAGATAGGGACTGACGTGAGAACTCGAATGACACCATTTCACGTTTCACAGATTATTCCACGGCGTTTGGTGAAGTTCCAAAGATACTGAGTACGGCAGATAACGGGGTAGGGAAGGGGTCGAGAGACAAGTGAACCCATGAGAGAACAGACGAAAAATGATCTACTTTTGCTAAGCCCTATCTCGCCTGTCTCTTCGAAAAAGTTCGTGGTACAGCTCTTTTAAGTATACTTGCCAATGAGAGATGGTGTTCAGTGACCGTTGTTTACAACGCGCAAGCACTTTTTGTCGTTTTCAACTACTTTCTCAATCGTATTCTTGGCAGTTCTCTACTCGTATTGCCGTACACGTTCTAGTTGCCTTCTGAGAGAATTAAATGGCTTCTCTGTTAGGCTTCGCAGTTAACATGCGTGAATGGGTGTTTCTCGGAACCCATAACTTTGCAGATATAAGATTATTTGGCACATAACCCAGTTTGCATACAAACTGCCAACCTTACTCTCCGGCTTTCTCTTTTCTGTGCATTTTTGCAGCTGTGCATGCGTGGTCCGTCACAATTTCTCAATGTCCTTCCATAGTATTATCTGCAGTATCGCTACTCCATGGGCTATGTTTCTCAGGGGCATATATGCAAGCATATAGTAGCCTTGAAACATAATCAATAAAGCAGTCACACTGTCAACAGTGCACCTAAAACTCAATTTCAATTTTCAAGTTGATCAAGCGTTTAGTGCAAATATTGTTCGCGTCAGAATTCAAGATCTGAAGTAAACATAGGCGGAATCACTTTTACTGCCGGATTTGAACTGCAGATAATCCTCTTTCCTTTAGTTGAATTATCCGATTTGATTGATTGACGAGCAAATCTATGCTGCTGCTGAACAAGCGTTACTGGCATAAACGCAACCTCCTGCTATCCCGTTAGAGTTCCATAGTTCTGCAGCAATGAAATATGTATCACGAATATGCAATTGCACTCTTGTTTAACATCGCGCTGCAGAAAATTGTAGACTAACCACGTAAACAAGGAAGCGTCTGCTGTTTTCGTCTAGTGGAATACCCGACTATTTCTGTCTAGACATGCTCTATGTTCCTTCCCTATTCCCGTCTACCTTGTGGCCCACTCCACCTCTAGTTTCTGCAGAGTGAGAATATAGCACAATAAAGGGACTAACTCCCTCTCCCCACAACATGTTGTTTGCTCGGAAAAGAGAAGGCGGCATCTCTCAGCGAAACACGAGAGGGGAGGGGCAAGTTTGGGGACACTTGCACCTTTTTGAACTCTACGCTATTGCGAGCTCATTTCCACCTCTTTTTCCGTTCCCGCCGTCGGCCTGGTACGGCAATACAGTGACATTCAGGTAGATATGCCAGCCTACTCGGTAGCCGACAGTGTGGATTATGCCAAGGAGATATCGGCGGATGATTCAAAGGTTATCCGATTCCTTGTATTTCTCCCATAGGAATGCGACGTTCAGGTTGTCAAAGAGATCGTGTGCAGGGTGGTGGATATTCCTGAAGGGACGTTAGTAAACCTTTCATATCTTAACATAGGGATAACTTGAGGAGAAAGATGGTGGAAGTGCGGGGAAGACAAATTCTGATCGTCAACGATAACGGAAAGTTCTACGCTTTCAATGGCATGTGCCCCCACTATGGATACTCGATGGAATATGGTTTGGCTTGCCTTCCTCTTTCTTCTGCGACAGCTGTTCTCAGGTGTCTATTCCAACGGAAAGATCCGATGTCCTGTCCATGGCGGGTGTTTCAATGTGAAGACTGGCGACATTGAGGACTACCCAACATTCGACAGTATCCATCCTTTTGAGGTTTCATCACATTTCTTGAACATCTTTACGGCTATTTTTAGGTTCTTCAAGATAAAGGCGATCTCATTATCAAAACAACGGTCAATCGTCTGGCGACAGATAAAAGGACGCGAAAGTCGTGGATCAAGCAAACCTCCCGCAAGATTCCAATTATCGTTGTTGGAGGAGGTTTGCTTCACTGTCAGGAGAAAAAATTACTGGGTGACTGTTAGGAATCTCCGCTCAATCCTTCGTGGAGAATCTTCGTCAGTCAGGATGTTCATCTCCCATTGTGATATTGTCTCAGGAAGCAGTTCCTCCATATGATAGGGTTCTTGTCAGCAAGGTGAGCCGCGCCCTAAAATATTATATAATAGATAACTCCTGATTTCCTTCAAATTTGCAATTTGGTCTGCTAAACCTAAATTCTTCGAAGGGGCAGAATTCTGAATACCGTTAAAACGATCTAAGTGAGTACTCGTGATAATATTGATGGATTCTCATCAGTTCATATTCCCTGATATCGGTGCACTCCGCAGTCCCGAATGGTACAAGGAATACAAGGTGGATCTGCGATGCAATTCCAAGGTAACAGGTCTCGTCCGCAGTGCAAAGCAAAAGCAGTATATCAGGTCGTGAAACTTGAAGCTGACGCGCATATCGTCACTTTGGAAAATGGGACATTGATGAGATACTGCAAACTGGTCATTGCGACCGGAGCTAAAGTTCGCACACTGAGAGGAGCGGACAGGGATCTCAAGGTATGGCCATCTCTCCTTCTTTGCCAATGGTCGAACTCTGGTCTGTACTTGATCTTGAGCTCGGGTGAGAAATAAATGAGAGATTAGGCGAAAGAAAACAGCATGGGCATTTGCTCCATAATGGTGAAATGGAAAGATGCACCCCACAGTTTTAACATGTCCCTAATACGGCGCAAATGTCTAAGCATCTACAGTCTATCACCCGAGAGACTGCTATTCGGTAAAATCGAATGACGAAAAAGATTCAGGGAGTGTACACTCTTCGCAACGTGGGCGACATGAGGACTGTGGCAGCTGAAGCTGAAGCGAAAGACGTCGTCTGTATTGGTGGAAGTTTCATCGGTCAGTATTTCTTCTAAAAAATGTCTTCATGAATTTAGTTTCAGGCATGGAAGCGGCCGCGGGGCTGAGCGCACGGTCCTCGAAGGTCTCTGTCATCTGTTCCACCCAAGAACCTCTGCCTGCCTTCGGGGAGGACATCGGGAAAGCATTCCACAAGGTGTTGTCGATTCTGACTTTTGTATGAATATATTTGGCCAGAAATGGGAGTCGGCTGGAATCGACATTCACACGAGGGAGAGTGTCGAATACTTGGAGGGAGACGAGGAGGGTCGTGTCAAAGAGGTCAAACAGTCAACAATTGAGCTGAAAGGAGTCTATTTACTTACAGGTTGTACTCAGGAGCGGCAAACGAATCAGAGCCGAAGTTGTCGTTGCTGGCATCGGTTTGGATGATCAATGATCGCCAGAGTCAGTAAAAAAATTTCAGGTGTTGAACCAGACACAGACTGGCTGAGAAGCGAAGGCATCGATCTTGATGGAAGAGGCTTTATCAAGGTGAACTTTCTCGAAAAAGAACCTAATTCGCGTTGATTAGGTGAATGAGAAGTTCGAAACCAGCGGCAAGGACGTCTTTGCAATCGGTGATGTTGTCTCAGCACCATTGCCTTTCTGGGGATATGAATCAATCAATATTCAACACTTCCAAACAGCTCAACGGCATGGTATCTGCATGGTTTCGTAAAAGTATAATGAAGAGGAGTTCAGGCCAGCTCGCAGCTTTGGCCCTTGCGGGAAAGCAGCATGATGGAAAGTTGATTCCATTCTTCTGGATGTACGCATTGGGAGTCATCGCGAGACTCGCAGGTTTGTCTGGCTCATGTCACCACTTCTGCGCTATGGGTAATTACGCAGTAGTGGGGAAATTAGCACTAATATCACGGTACGTTTACATTGCTTTGGCATAAAAGTCGGACGAAACACAACAGAGCCATGGACAATTGCGCCATCATTATGGTACTTACCACGGCGCAAAAATCCACGACGCTCTTGTTTCTCGCCCTAACTGTATACGGTACAGATCTTGTACTCGGCCATGTGAACAGTGTTCAGGTTGCACGCAGGACTACGATGACACATTGACAAGAGGGGAGCTTGACGAGTTTGACTGGACCAAGTATTACTTCAAGTACGAGCTGTCCGCATTAATTGCAGCAATGATTCTCGTTCAGAAACGGCATCGTCGTGGCTGTTTCGACTGCCGGAAATCGCCAGACGGTGGCGCAATTTCAGTTCCTTTGTGAACAAGGAGTGCGAATCACAAATGAGGATGTGCTCAGGTCTGTGTTCTCTTTCAGTGAAATTGAGACGCGTAACAATTGCAGAAATTTGAATAACGACGACTGGTCGCATCTCCTGAAATGAAGAGCGGATATCATCTAACTTGATAACGTAGATATCATGGAATAATCATTCTTGTAAATTATATATATACCGTCCAGCCCAATCCCCCAAGCGAACGGGGATCCCGGGGACTCCCGGGCAGTCCCCTGACATCCCCTGGCATTTTTCTAACAGGAACAACAAAATGATGCTACATTTTAGCATCCGTTATTTTAGTTAGTAAATTCCGCATCGTTTGACTTGTTCAAGGTACATGAAAACGCTCATTTTACCGAATTATTCATCACTGAAAGTTACGGATTTTTCGCGACCGGAAATTAGTAAAACAGTAAATCACAGAAACTGCAAAATCTATTTTGCGGTCTCGGAAATTTTGCCAAATTTCAATGATGAATAACTCAGCAGAGTGAGGTTTTCCAGGTAGGTTGAACATATCAAACGATGCGGAATTTACTAACTAAAATAAAGGATATGAAAAAGTCGGACCATTAAAGGAGCCAGAAAGGGAGATTGTTTTGCATGCACTTTCGTTATCACTTCTCTCCATTCCCCCACTTTCTTCTCGTCGTCAGAGCGGTCTACTCTGACAACGAGACATTGGGGGAATGGAGAGAAGTGATAACGAAAGTGCATGCAAAACAATCTCCCTTTCTGGCTCCTTTAAGCTGTTCCAGCTAGACAAATGCCAGGGGATGTCAGGGGATCCCCGTTCGCTTGGGAGATTGGGCTGGACTGTATTTGCTAGCATTTGAAGCATAAATTTATATATTTTTCACATTTTGTTTTACATGGCATCCTCATTTGATGGCAGTAAGCTCGATTAATACATAATGATGCAGAAAAAATTAATTTTCTAACTATGTCTGCTGCTCAAAATGATCAAAATTTGTTGTTTTTAAAACATCAATCAGCCAAAATTTCGTTAATTCTGAAAAACTACAAAAATATACAATTAAAATGAATTTATATCATAGAAAAGTCGTCGAAGTATAGAGACAGAAGAGCCAGTACGCGATGCGGAGCGACCTTTGTGAAACGTCGACCTTGTTGCGCGCACTCAACGACGCCGCGATTTTGGCAAGAAGCCAAATGTTTGTGTTGGCTGCTTTTACGAATACTTACCTTCACTTTGATAGTTCAGGGACTTTGCCTTGGTAAATCTCTTGACTATGGTAACATTAACATTCTTCATTTGACAAAAGTTTTGTCATTTTATTTTATGAACATGTGGCCGTAGTGCATTTGGAAATTAGTGAAATTCTTATGCATCCCTGAAGTATTCCATTATTCATTTGCGCTTATACAACAATACTCGACTTAAGAAATTTGCGCATATGCGTAGAAAGTTTTCATAGATCCATCGATTGGCCTGACAGCATCAGCGAGGTCAACTAGACGAATAGAAAGGTCAAGTATAACCAAAAGAGGGAATTTTGCGTCCGCATTCACTTCGTTTATGCTTTTTTGATAACTATTGACTCCTGATCAATTTTTTTCACAGATGTTTGAATGCCGGGCAGATAGCGATGTTAAGCAGGAAGAGAATGGTAATTTTAGCAGCTTTACAAACCTAAAGTATTCTTGTAGATGCTTACGAGCCATACGAGCCGGATTGTGTTCCGAAGCCAATCGATGATATAGTAAAGGTTAGCGAATTCTATTACGTTTTAAAAATGTTATTTTTTAGACCGAATCCGACGTTCCCATTCAGTTGAATTGTTTTCATTCTCAAAATTCTGCCCCTGAGCCATTCCTTCAGGAGTCATTCAAATATGAGGTATTCAATTCCAAACTCTGTTAATACGAAACGGCGTTGTATTGGTAGGCAATGAGTCTAACACGTTTGTCAGATTACATTTTTCATTCACGGTTTGCCAATATTGACAAGTTATTGACAAATTGACGGGGTTTCAGAACGTTCGTTTAGGCTGATCTCGATGACTACGCCTACCCTCAGACTTCTAATACTTCCAATTCGAATGAATGCTATTCTTGGCTTGCAGAGGTATTGCATTAGAGCATTGCCTTCTTTACGAACAACAGTAATTTTTTTCATTGCAACCCTTTCTTTGCTGGATTCTCTAATACGGTTTAACAATCCACTGTAGAATGCACTTGTCAGCCGCGTAATATCTGTTGAACGGTCAACTGTTCTATGCGACATAGAGAGCATAGGTGAATGAGGGATGATTATTACGCTTCCTGACTGAACTGTTGCTCTAGTCTATTTATCTCACAGTTGAAACATATTCCGTAACGACGAAATAGCACGTAAAAACGAGAGACCAGGGTGGCATCCATGTGTAAGACGCGTACTAGGAATAACAGTTCAGATAAGATGCATAATAAGTTGAGCGAAATTGAGATTTAGTTGAGATTCATATTCTTGAGGAGCCTAATTGGTCACACAAGCAATTCAAGCAATTTCAGTCGCCCGCACGCAATGAACCTCTATACCGTTGCAAATACTGCAATAAGTGCATAAAGGATGTGAAAAGGCACGAATTAGGCTGCAGGATGAATCCCATCACCAACAAGGTTTCGCAGCAAGATATCTATTTTTTGTAAATTTCTGGAATAACCATTCTTCCAATAAGTCTATTTAGGTGCTTGTGTGTGTTGGTGATTGGTGAAGTGATCAATTTTTAGAAATGTCCTTTATGCAAGTGTGTATTCTCCCGCAGTGGAATTGCACATCACTTATTAACGACGTGCAAGCGGATCAATTCGGACGAGGTATGCAGTTGTGATAATTTAATGAATAGATCTTCAACTTTTGTTGCCGCAAGATTTTTCCTTTGGTGTTTTTGGGCTCTGGCCTATTCGCCTTTATTAGTGTGATGGTATTTGACAAGTATTCGCTCTCACTTCAGCATAATCCTGAGGGATGGTTTACGAAATTTTAGTTATTCGATTTTTAGGCTATTGATGTCGATGTGGCGGATTCATCGCGCATATTTTCTGCCGATTTCAAGACGAAAGAGAACGAAGACCAAGTTTTTGAGGTCAGAGTTTTGCGTTCACAGCGTGAAGGGAAATATAATAGAATACTGCAACCCACGAATCTCGAGTACACCCGCGACACCGCAAATTTGACCATTTAGAAAGGTTTTGCGACAAATAGCGTGATGTTCATGTGCTGAAATATTGTGTTTTTCTATGCTCAGGCATGCTGCGGGGTTGACCTTTGCACCAAGTCGATTTTATGGTCATTGAATATTTGCAAATTCCAGATGGCCGCATCGAGCGAAAATCAGTCGGCTGCCGCGTCTAGCACTCCGGATGTTCATCCTGGCAAATATTGCAATATTCTTACACAAGACAATAGTGTTGTTATAAAGAAGCACGAACGGGGGAGCGGGCTGAATCCGGTCAACGAAAGGGTTAGTGATTTGTAGGCATTTAATTGTCGTCATGCTTCTCCGCAGTCCAATTCTCTCTCGTTGATGCATAACAGCGATGCGGAGAAGAATGACGACCAATTTAGCGATTCCCCCGCCAGAATCACTGCATTGTTGCTCTCGGGATCGATGTGCTCTTTCCAGAAATGTGTATTCTGCAACGTTGTATTCTCTCACAAAGGATATTCACGCCATCTTGATTCGTGCCAGAAGCGTACGATGCGCATCAATTCACTGCAAAAGGTTCACTGCTATTATTCACGTAAACAGCGTTGAAATTACACTCCATCTGGCTCTAGACCTGAATACATTGAAAACTCACTTGTTATTTTTCCAGTTTTTCTAGTTGTTTGCACAATAATGTTCTGTTTAAGATAATTGATCAACAGACTTCTTCCTCATCTTCTAACCAGGACGAAGTCTGCAAGTACTGCCTAGTTGTTTTCTCAGATAAGAATCATGAAAGTGCATGCAGAAACAATCCGTTGAACAGAAAAGTTAGTCGAGCTTTCCCGATTGAGTTTGTGAAGCAGTGGTGAACGTTAAAGAAGCCGTAAAATGAGATAGTGGAATCGTGTCTTGACGGAGGAATAAATATTTTAGGAAGAGGAGAGAGTGGTTGGAAATGAGAGAGTGCTGAGAAAAACAGTATTGATTCCTCCGTCGGGAGGCGCTTCCGCGATCACCCTTTACGGCTTCTTTCATTATGCATATTGATGGTTTTTTTGCAGAAATGCCCGCACTGCAAGTTTCCGTTCTTCTCAGACAGTGGACTCACGACTCATCTAAGAGCTTGTCCGAAAATCCACTCGAATGGGCCAGTCGAAGCTTCTAATAGCGGAAAAGGATACCGAAATCTCAACGTTTCTATTGGAAAGAATCAGAGGGGCAAAAATTTATGCCGGAGTAACGCGAAGAGCAAAATGGTTGGTCTTTCTCCGACTCTTAGGGTTAGCCATAAGAATTTCGATGAAATCTGGCAAATTCACTTTTAACTTGCCAAATTAGAAACCACTGAAAAATAGCAAAATCCCATATAGGCAGGAATTGGCGGGAAATTAATTATTATTGATTTAGAGTTGCCTTTTCTGCATCAGAAAATTTCCGAATAGCGATCAGCTTGAACGACATGAGGCAAATTGTTACAAGAGGGAGATAGCAACGGCACCAACAAAGAGTTCGAAGAAATTATAAATGAACATAAAGGAATGTGACGACGTTGTTGTTGTTGGTATAAACAAAGTCGTATGAGATGCACAATATTCGGTTAAAAATGTTTCACTAACAAAGGTCGAGGAAATTTAGCATTTGATGTATCGAGCTTCTGTGGCGTATCGTGACACTTTTATTTATTTCCCGTCTTCATACTGTCACTATTGAGGTAAAAAAATCGTTTCTAACACGAAACAAAGGTAATAGAAAAAGTGATACATCAAGGAAGCTTGCAGTATTGTGCTATATGCGAAAGTAGATTGCAATACCTAAACCTGTCCTTCGGTAAGCATTATTTTGCATCCGAGCTGAACTGTCACCCAAGACCTCATTTTCTATTAATATGCTGGGTGAAACATATGCTAAATCTCGCACGATGGTCAGAGAGACGACGAAATGGCATGCGAAATTAGAGAATTACAGAGTGTCAAAAAATGATTACGAGCGTTCTGGGTATAATAGTTCAGTTAGGATGCATGATACAGACAAAATTTCTGATTCAGCAAACAGACATGTATATCCGTAAAAGTGGTTTCAACCAGAATTGTGGTCATCGATAATTCCAATCTCCCAATTCTAAAATACTTCAAGTTGGCGTCTGATGATCGGATGAGAATGGAAAAGTTAGAATTACTGATGCTCACCACTCTGGTTTCAACTATTAGGTTGTTAAGAAAGTCTTTGTACATTTTTTCAAAACCATCTATCTTTAGTTAGAGAAGCTGCACAGTTTCAATTTATGTGGTTATGTATAGTAGATAGGCATGCCATTCTGATGCAAATTAGGTAGCACTGCATGCATCTTATTTCTGGAGTTATGACAAAAAGGAAATTTTCGACCATTTCGCAGCTCCTCAATCTCGGATTTCTCAATTTTTCCCGGACTTTCAAGAAAAGCATATATGCTGACTAGTGGATTTTATCAAACATGGGAACTGTCCTCAGCATATACTAGAAGGGCTTTTAATTCTGTGCCATGACTACGAAGTTCTCATGGAAAAGGTAAAACCTGTCAAACGGGTAATGCTTTTAGAAATAAATGCACAGTTTGGCGGAAAGGAAACGATATCAAACGATATGGGCGCAAGTTAATATCCTACTCTTGTACTGTCCATAACCAATAATGATTATGAAAGTTGATACGTGAGAACACAAATAAAAATAAAAATGCATTTTCGTGAAAACTGGTAATATGCTAGTCGGGACCATTTTTGATATTCTTGAAAATGCATTCCTTATATCCTTTAAAACGAAGTGGCCGTATGACTTGGTAGTTAATTATAATCAGGGAGACGAGTGCTACATATAACGCATACGTGTTCTTTGACCCGGGTTCAATAGGAAAAGCACGAAAAAAGATATGCAAGAATTAGCCATTTTTAAATAAATAGGCAAACATTCTTACCGATGCTACCTGAATAAGGCTTTCTGGGCTATAATCGGATGTGGTTTATAATCTACTGGTAATGCACAAGTTGCACCCGAAATGTGATTGAACAGGAAGATGTAGCTTTTGAAAACGAGCTGTCACTCTTTTTCGAATGAAAAAGGCGTTTTTTTCACTTTTTTCAAAAATAGTTGCCCTAGGAATCTCGGTTGGCGGGGAAGTCTCCCACTGGGGCCTGGTAATGTTCATAAGACGGCTCATGCACATTTAGTTTGGTCCGGAAAATTCGCTCCGTGAAAATATAGCTAGAAAAATTATCAATGGTCGTCACGGCAACTATGGATTTCTAAAGCCTACTGTTTGCTGTGGTGCAAGTATTGAGCAGCCAAACT
Source organism: Diplogasteroides magnus (assembly GCA_014805445.1). Taxonomy (NCBI): domain Eukaryota; kingdom Metazoa; phylum Nematoda; class Chromadorea; order Rhabditida; family Diplogasteroididae; genus Diplogasteroides; species Diplogasteroides magnus. Next base: position 25,595 of record JACMIF010000746.1, read on the forward strand.
ATGCATACTTGTTGGCCAAAGCTAGCCAACAACTATGTACCATACAATTACTGCCTTGCGTTCACTGGGATTTTTCTGTGCTGGAATAACAAAATGTACAAAGACTTTCTTTACAACCTAATAGTACGCGAATCTAGCGTGATTTGCATGGATCCGGATCATTTTCACAGGAGGTTCGCATCAACCGTATCACTAGTACCATTCTTTATGCCTGCTTCCTCGCTCGGCCATCTCTCCTAACGAAAAGACAACCGCTCGAAGAGTGATTAGAGAATGCAATGGGTTAATCGAGACGAGCCAGACAACTGTGCAAGCAATGCTCGTTCTGCATACTTTCATTACGGAACGAAAAGTGCAACAGTCTCCTCAAACACGACTCTGGTCGTCGAAAACGATCTCTATGAACATGAACAATGGATAAGAAGACTTAATCTTGTTTGACGCATTCTTCGGCACAGCACTGCCATCGTGTCCCGTAAAGTAGTACATATTATCTATCAATGGCGCTAATTCCAGCAGATTAAAGACTAACGGATTGCTCTCCCCTTTGTTTCACAAGCGACAAAGTCTGTTGGAATGTTGATTGTATGCACAGATGTATTGTCTGCTTCATGTTCCTCTTCTGTTCTTCCTGTGTTCATTTTTTGTTGTTTCACGAAGAACAAATGGAAGCAGGATCAATATAAATGCATGGAGAAATTGCGGAAAAATCACAATCTCCTCCTCTTTCACCCAACGAAAATGAATGTCGTCATTCTCGCCCCATTCCTCAGCGTCCTTATTTCTGTGGCACAGGCACAGTGCGGAACCCATGATCATCTCAAGTAAGATTTCTGAGAACGTAGTTCCATCAAGATGAGGAGAAATACAACACTAATAATTTTTACGCGGTTCGATTCTTGCAGTTGCGCCAGCTGGTCTCGTAAGGGTTTCTGTACGAAAACCCACTACACCCTCGCACAACGTCAGAAATACTGTGGAAGGACCTGCGGACTGTGTGGTGTAACCACTTCAGGAGGTTAGAAATCAGCTAAAAAATTGATTATAATGAACACTTTTAGAATTTTTTGAATTTAGTGATTTGATAGATGTTTGAAAGAAACGTGAAGAATAATATTAAAATAGCCAATAATTTGTTATATGTTAAAGGTACTACTGGAGCTTCAACTATTGCTGGTCCAACGACAGTAGGAGGTACCACCAACACGGACACCACAACAACTTAAGCGACTACCACTACAACTGCGAAACCATAAATGGAATTTCTAATTTTGCTGTAAATTGCTTTTCATTAGAAGCTAAATAAATATGAATTCACTCAATAAGAAACAGACCGTATTTTTCGAAAGGGAATAGAGTTTGTGTTTGCTTGGGGCTGAAACGTATTAAGGCAATGATTCGGTTTTTACGGCAAAACAAACTGAAAGATAACTTTTACATGTGTGCGGATCGAAGTACAATATGCTCATTAAATAGGAATGACACACCACATAAATTTCCTTTTAGAACTTAGCTTCATGGATTCTTTATCAAAAAATATTAGGACTTGCTTTATTCAAACAGAAGTAAAACTTTTTCTCTGCTTCTATCTCAAGAAGATCCTAAAACGATCTGATGCTGCATGTACATTTGATTCAAAATTGCTTACTTGACACCATTTGCGAGCATCTTTGAGTGTGTTTCCATTCATGTAGTCTAGATTTAATGTTTTTAGATCTTGTCGCCGTAAGAGCATCTGAACGTTCTTCTCAAGATAGGGCCATTCCGTTTTTATTTCCAGCTTTTCCTTCCCAACTCCTAAACACAAATATATTAAACTAGATTCAGAAGCAGACACCTACGTTCAAGGAAATTTGTCTGATTCTGATCATCCATGAGTGTATTCAATATAGAGTCATTGTATTGCCCCATGGAGTAAACCGCTGAACAGCTCAAACGGTCGCTAATAACTTTATCAGAAATAGGGTTTCTAAATCGGTGATAAAGTGCATTTCTCATTCGACTATTTTTCGCGGAGCGTTTATCTATCGAACGTAGAAATAAACGCCCCGAATATATTAGAAGAATAAGAAGTGTACTTTACTAGGAAAAAACCAATCAGAAACTCTCCTGTCACGAACCAACCTCTTTCGACGAATGTCATATGCCTTTCTTCAACTGCGCTCAAAATAAACTGGCAATGAGAGGGCACCAAGTGTTCAAATATCTGATCAATCGATATATGTTCGATATCGTAATCCGTTTGTAAAATATCTGCTCTGCTGATTGTATTGTCAATGAGCGGGAAATCAGAAAGAGTCGGAGTTCCACAAATAGACACTTTGAATGTGGTCGAAGTTCTGTGAAAATAATCAATGCGCTCCGAGAGCTCATTGCATGAATTTGTGTTCATGTTTACCATTCTGATAATATGGCATATTTTGTTGTTTCGCACATGAAAAACAGCGTCCAAAATGGAAGATTGAATACGAAACTGCAGCACCAAATGGACACTCCGTCTATATAAATTTCTCGCGTTGCATTCAACTAAACCGTGAAACCTTCTACTCAACGCTCTGAAGCAGTTCAACTGCTCCGGTTCCATAAATGAACACATAATCAGCAGAGATTCAGACGGTAGCACGGACAACTTCATTTTCTGTAAGCACTGTGACCAGATTGAAGATGCTAATTGTTCATGCAGACGTATCGGGTTGCTATGTTTGTGACATCTTAAAAACAGCAGTAAGGCGATGAGGCTACCCTGATAGGTACGCCTCTAAAATAGGCGTGCCCAAAGCACATGATTATTAATCATAATTATGGCCTAAGAATAGGAAGAGATAGTATCTTGAACATAAGGCAGAATAATCGATCCGATCCTCATTAAGTTCATTTCATGAACAAGAAGTCTTCACTCGACATGAGTTTTGGATTGGAGGCGCTTCCTCAAGAAACTTTGCTTAAGTTGCTTTCACGTTTTAACTTCCGCCAGCTCAATGGCCTTCGATTAACAAATAAGAAGTTGAAGAGGATCATTGACAGTGAAGCCAAATCACTCTACGGGAGACGAACAGAACTGTACTTATATTGTAATGAAGATTCGACGAAAGCAGAGGTTGTTGTACGCAGAAGCGATAAAGATAGGGCCATATTCTTCTATGAGAAAGGCTTCGATCTCTCGAAGTTAAGCGAGTGCATGTGCTATCTTGCGAAAACTTCTTCATCTTGCACTATGACTATAATGGGGAAGGTCACCTCAAAGGACTTGCCTATCATTGATGGCGCAGTCAAACACGTAGATACACTACAAATTCACTGTGAGGGAGACCTAACTGAAGAGGAGATTTTCGATCATCTACTCACTAACAAATGCAATCTGATATTTAATCCGTGTTATCACATTACGGACTTCAACGTAAATTATCACAATCGAGAGGGTGTGTTTTGATTTTTATAAGAAATTTACTCTATAAATACTAAATTATCGCGTTATTCTGCAACTGTTTTAGACCGTCCTGAAAAAAAATTCTGGCCGATGAATCTTCTATTCTCCAACATACTACAAAACTACTCCGAGGCGTTCTGGAAGCGTAAGGACTTCAACAATTGTTTTAATGTAAATCCAAATCAGGAGCTGGACATGGAACTCTTGAGGTTGGCGGCGTTTCTCTAGATACTCTTCGAATTTTGATGGAACGCGAGGATTTGAATTGTGTTCGTACGGGCCAATTAGCACCACCGATAACAATTCAAGACGTTAGGGTGTTTTGTCAGGTTTGTAGTTGAACTTGTCTCGCCGAGTGCTATCGATTGATTCACTTGGTTTGTTTCTGTACGACCATATAAGAGAAGCGTAACTACAAAATTTCGATTTTGGTTCACTCATGTCAAACACGACCATTTGACATCATTTGACCATTTTGACATGAGCAAAATGGTCGTGTATGACATGAGTGAACCAAAATCGAAAATTTATAGTTACACTCCTCTTATTAGGTAAGAATAAGGGGAAGGTGAATTTGCAGAATCTTCTCCTATCGAAGGCTATTAAATCGTTCTCTTTCTTTTTGCCTGTTCGCACTACACAAAATGTCGAAGAAAGCATGCTAATACAGGAGGCGGAAGAAGAAGGTATCATTTTCATTGCAACTCGATATTGTATCATAGTCTATTCATAGATACAACAAAAAGTATATTTAGTGAAACTGGTAGAGAGGATAAATAAAGAACATAAACGCTTACCGGGACATTTTATGGTTAATCGCAAGATTCACTACGTTCACGGATACCGGCGAGTTTGTGTTGATGAGAATGGACTAACATTCGAAGTAGTAAGCAGTAGCATGACACAGGAAGAATTTGAGTGCGAACAAAAAGTTGAAGATATTCGGGTATTTCAATGGATGCTAACTTTTACCGAATAGATATCAACATAATAATGTACAACTGTAATGCATTACCTTTGATTTGTTTGTTCTATCATTGTGCAAATTGTGAGTATGAGTGTAGATGCCCAATGCAAATACGGAAAAATTGCATTGCATATGCATTCTCGTTGCATACTTATTTTCCTAAACATTCTGGCTTCTCTGCTCTCCATGCATTTTCTGTTTTTTCTCGCCTTTTCCACCGTATTTAACTTATGGCCATTAGAGATTTCTTTTTAGTACCACAAATGATAACGTAATCAAGTAAATTTTGCGGATTAGAAAAAATTGCACGTATTCCTGTCCTCGCATGGTAAACCACTATTCATCAAACTGCATCTGATGATTCTGAATTTAATGTTCATGAAAAACACTCTTATTCTGCCAACATGTGTTAAATAAATACAATCTGATCATCTTGACTTAATGACTGTTTTGACATCATATTGCATACTTCTAATTGTTAGGATGCGTCCTGGGATACAGTATCTGCTCCTTATCATTCACAAGTTATATTTTCAACTTGCTTTATACCGGGAATAATTATCATTTCCGGCCGAATCATTAACGAGATATTTATCTACTTTTCGAAAATTCACAGTCTCGATGAAGCTAATTTTTAGTTAGGAAAATATACGAGCTAAGTGATCGAGAATTATTTTGATAATGGAATGTATTTCTTCCATCTTATAAGATCGATAAATCGATGGAGATATAAATCAGGCTTTTGATAGACTTGTTATTCTGAGACCTGTCCTAACGACCTGTGAAGTGTAGTCGGCTCTTCTCACACGGAACAAACAATCAATTTATCCCTCCTTTATTCAAGCATGATTATTTTATAGCGAGACATGTTGCAATGCGAAAATCGATATATCAAATATCTATAATACAAAATTGAATTCTATATCATTCTGGCGATGTCACATAAGACCGATCTTTTCTTCACGTTCCAGCTCTTTTGCGCTCAAAGTTTCGGCGTGAATATAAAAATGATAAGGTGTTCCGGGCTTGGGACAAAATTTAACTCGACGAGATCCCATTAAGAAATGGACAGTCACGATTAGAGTGGCCGGGTCGATTAAATTCATGACGAAGGAATGAATGAAAACGACGCGAACAAAGGGCATTTCGTTAAACGAACGAGCCGCCCTTCGTCATGACGAACGGGCGAATGAAATGACGGGAACCCTTACATATTCGTTTGAATAATTCCTCTCAGGAATGCAAATTTTACTTCATTTTTCGTCATTCTGTTGTTTTTATCGGATGCCAGTTGTTTCGGTCGGCAGCATGCGGAAAAACGAGACAATATGAAATGCAAATTGGCTCAAGCCCCTTCCATATCTCCTTCATTCGTCATCGTTCGTTTCAGGAACCCCTTCCCGAAACGAATCCGTTAAGCAACGAAATCATTCCTAGCCGTTCGTTGCCTAACCGGTTCGTTGCACAACCGTTCCTCAGTGGTTCGTCATAGTCGAATTAAATCGACCCAGCCACTCTAGTCACGATCGTGATAGATCCCCTCAAATTCTGCACCACTTTTCTTTCCACGACTTTGATTTCTTCATTTGCTATTCTTCTAGTCATAACTCGCTCATCAATAATGTCGTAAAGATAGAAGCTAATATGTTTCTCTCCTTCTGTCCCAAGAAGATCCTGAAATGGTCTGCATTTATAGATGATCATGGAAATCAGATAGTGCACAGTTGCCAAACCAGTTGGAGTGTTCGTACTCAATAGCAACTGTGTTTATGTGAAGTTTACCTGGCACCATTTTCGAGCATCTCTGAAGGTTCTGCCTTTCATGTAGTCTAGCGTAATTATTTTTAGATCTTGACTCCTCAGGAGTATTTGTATGGTATGCTCGAGACAGTTACAGTCCGCCATTATTTCCAGATTTTCCTTCCCGACTCCTAAACACAAATAAACTAAGCGTAAGTCCAGAAGCAGACACTTACGTTGGAAGAAAGTTGGCTGATGCTGATCCATGAGTATATGCAGAAGGGAGATCTCATTTTGCGACACGGAGTCGATCCCTGAAGTGGACAATTTTTTGCGAAGCATAAGCCAAAAGTATTAGGTTGACTCATAAGTAATGGGAATCCGATTTTTCTGCCCACATATTGTTGCTGATCTCTAACCACTAATACCATAGTATGCCTACATCAGCCCCATACAACAGCCACCTCCACTCACCCTCCCTCTCCGCAGTCACTCGGGCGCGATTTTTCAAACTTGGCAGACCAACCGCTCTCGGAACGATTTTG
>JACMIF010000747.1:0-15121 GCA_014805445.1 Diplogasteroides magnus
CCCACTGTGCCTTCAACGGAACGCGTCGCGGTTTTACGAATGTGCGCGATATTGATGCGCTGCAATAGTCGAATGTTCCACTTTTCGGCACGCTGTGTGCGGCCACACCCTTATCTGACTTCCATCGTCCGCGTTGTCTTGTCTGTGGAAGGGAGGCTCCTTGACTGAGGGAGGTGGATACGCCCGCGACTCTGAGAGAGTGGGGACAGATGGGCTTCACTCCAGCACGTTCACACAAGAACTTCAGTTCTTTCCTTAGCGAGTTGGTCTTGAGTGGTCTTCCAGTAGAAGCAGAAGGGAAGACTGGGGATGATGTGCTGTGTGGGACTGAGTTCTTGAACTTCTCGTATATTCTGTCTCCAAGGGTATTCAGATGGAAGAATGAAGAAAGTAGATCTTCCTTCGCCTCGTTGATCATTCTTGGCCTTTGTGATCCTCACTTCCAATCCTTTTCCTCCTTCACACTTCCCTTCGTTGATATCACTCCAAAGGAGATCTGCGGCCTCTGCAACCAGAAGAAGGGCGCCACAAGAGATGGCAACGAATGCTCCAGCCCTGACTTCCCTCGCAAATCTTTCCTCACTGGCCGCTCAAGAATTCTCCTTATCCGATCTTTTCCTGGGTCCTCAGTGTGTTTGATCTTCACTGTTCTTTCTGTACTCTTCCTAATCGCCTTCACAATTGGGCCCATATCGCCTTCGTGGCCTGTACGAATGTCACTCTTCTCTATCTACTCTCTTTCCCTCTGTATTAACCGGACATGAATCTGAATGCAGCAGATTGAATGGCGATCCAACTTGACGAGACTCGTGCTGCAGCTCTGTCCAGAAGGAAGATGGACAGTGATAAAGGGGCTTCTTCATCCAGACCGACTCGTCTCGCGAATACTCTTCTCAATCTGTCTGCTTGCCTGTGACCACTCATTCCTTCCGTCATATACACACTCCCTCTTAAATGTAAGCCTTCCAAGTGGACTTGGCTATTGACCCAGTCATAACTTCCTTCAATGATTCTAGTAGAACGTCTCGTCCACATGCCTCAAGTCCTTTCCTCACGTCTGTCTCTTCTCTTCCCTTTTCTCCTGCAATGATAAATCCCTTCTCTTTGGGGTGTGGGTGGGCGGGGTAACAACCACCAAAACACTTCGAAAAGCAGCCTAGAATGATTGCATCATTCGACGCGCGGCGCGTCTACTTTCATGCGTCGCCTGCCGCGACGCGGTCATACCGTATCCTGAGGCATCTTGTGTCAAACTTCCCATTATGCCTTCGACTACGGTCATTCTTCCCTTCGTCTGTGGCATAACGACAGTTTGACACACATCCTCAGGATCCGCTGCTTTATCAGTCAATGGGCATGGCCCATTACTACATAGTAGACTAGAATAAGGTAAAGATTGCAATGGGAATGAATAGTACATGACTGTCTGTTTCCGCTCCGTGAGTTCATTCTTAAAATTGACATAGCAAAAATGCGAAATCGGAAGTTGAAGTTGAGGACGAGAACATTCCGTCTTTCAGGACTGATGGGACTAAGATGTCTGCCCCTTTTCGTATACAACTGAATCAATGACCTCTCCTGACCAACGACCATTTCCTCTAATAAGGGGAAGGCCTGCGCTTCCCGACCACATGGGGACGCCCAAAATCATCTTTGCTCTACACTTTCTTGCCATTCTAATGACTTTCCCTACAAGATATGGGGGTGGAACGCACCAAGGAAGGTTAGCCGTTGTCATATGCCTGGCGATTGGAAGGCGTCGATGGAGAGGCACCCGCGCACTGCCGTTCTGTAAATGAACCTTTGACACTGTGCGTTTCTGTTGCCCGCGAACAGATCTATCACTGGCCTTCCCCATCTTCTTGCGCACATCTCGTATACTTTCTTTTGAATGCCCCAATCGTCCGAGTCTACCCATCTACTCAACTCATCAGCTTCCTTATTCTCCTCTTTTGGGACCCATACAAACGTTCAGGATTCACTCTCTTTCTTCCTCACCCCCCCTAATCTTTACCGCAAAAACAGCTTTTTCCCAAGATCCGCCAGTAAATTCAGTCACTTGCGCACAGGCCTCTAACTCCACCAGTTTCGATTTTCTTGAGTTGGTTCCAATAGTAAAGTTATCTCGTATAGTCTATACTGTATCCATATTCGCTGCAATCCAGGCGAGGAACTTTGCTGTGCACAAAGTCCTGTTCGTGTCTGTGCGCACATTGGTTGATCCCATCAGACATTTTCACCTAGGCTTCTCGTTTAGCTCTGAGGGAGTCTTAGCAGCTGGAGGTTGCTGCATCAGGTTCTTATCCAAAGTTCCATGGAAGAACAATCGCTCAACTTCCATTTCGAATTTTTGGCCTGGTTCATTACATGTTAATGCTAGCTTAAACTATAAAAAACGGACATTACGAACTGGCAGACATGAACCTTTTTTTGGAGATTATGTTTATCTAAACAAATGCCCGATATTTCGACAAGCACCTGTGCAACAGGACAGCGCGAGAAATGAGTGAACGCATGCAACAAAGATTGTCTGAGAAATGGTTTTCATTTACAAACGTTATCCGGGAAACGCTATTGTGAACAATTGATCGTGATCAATCATTTTCATTTTCCGCGGTTATTGACAGACGCCCAGTATTGGTGTTGTCTGAACGAAATCGATGGACGAAACTATCGCACGGTAAACATGGTCATTCGCGTTTCCACCGAAAGTGCAGACCGGTTGTTCACTAATGCAACGTTTTAGCCGTTACTATCGTCTAACTCGACAGTTTCGAGTTGGAATATGTTTCAGGGAGGTATTTCTCACCCAGCAGATTTTGTTCTGTTTTCAGATGAAGATTTTCAGTATGTGCTCTGTGCCTCGAAGGCTTGAATGTACTGCGAGGAATGATAGATTGACCATGCATTATGTTCCATGCTATGACACGGTCTGAGAACACCTTCCTCTCCGTTAGCAAAACGTGGGAAACATTCTCTATTAGGGTGCGATAAACAAGAATAAGCTAGTAGCAAGCAGTCCCCTCTTATCATTTCAGAAGGTCTTCTTTAGCATAGCGGCCTTATCTAAAATAAAACAAGGTCTTGTAAGACCTTGTCTAAGAGATATCTCGGGGTTTCTTTTCTTTTTAAAAGTTATAAAGGATCTCTACATGCTTTTGAATGGTAAGGCGGAAAAGATCGTGTTGAGAATCAAAAGTACTGCAGCAAAAATATCCAAAAATTGACATGAACGTCTGAATCGATAAAAAAAGAAATGCACCACGATGCTCGGCACACTCGATTTTGTCAGTATCGATGTTTTTGCCTCGATTTGCGAAGAAATGCAGATATTCGGAGATGCATCCTTTCTTACGCAAGACCTTGTTTACTTCCCGTGCCTTGTCGACGGCTTAGGCAAGACGATTCTAATGAAATAAGGCAGCTCTAGCGGTTGCTTACAAGCAAAATGATAGTGGCCTTGAATTGCCTTGCCTTGTTTATCGCACACTATTCTCTATCCCTGACGTCTAGAAACTATCAATCGAATCCCCAAACGGATACTGGACCGCGAGAAATTTGTACTCAATCGGGTATCGACCATCCATACAAATCATCGAGTAAAACCAAGATTAGGAGTGAAGATCGAGTCTCGTTTGTCGCCGCTCTTGCAAACTAGCAATACGAGATCTCGTTTATGCAGGAAAAATGAACCAGATCTCGCCTCTCGTTGTGACAATTCTGGCCATACCTACAATAAATATATTATACTATGTCGGACATAGTATGCCCTGATTATCGTCTGCATGAATACATAAAATTGCTTAGAAAGTTCTTTAGAAATTAGAAGACACTAGAAAATGCCCTCATAAAAGCAAAGAAAGTATACAAGTTGGAGGCAATTTTCAACAAATACGTCACAGGGGATACATTAAAAAATCTGTATCATGGTTTGAAAAATGGCAGTTGGAATAGCTATTATGCTTCACTCGTTCTCTCAGATCTGTTCGGCAGAGCAAAAAAATGACAGAGGCTATACGGAAAAACATACAGGAAACATTTCCGTAAAGGCGTTATTTTATTGCTAGCACTAGCAAATGGACGTTACTATGCCCATATTCCATCATCTGTTGTTTCTAATACATTAGGTCCACCATTAGCAGTATGTTGTGATGAGCGAATATGATTGGGAGGAGAAGTAAATGTAGGATTAGGAATGATAGGTACAGATGAATGAATAGGAACACTTCGATGAAGAAAAGATCTCCTTTCGTTCTCTTCCTGTAATGTATACTAACTTCATCTCTATATTATTCTATTCTTACCTGTAATCTACTCATCAATGCTTCCTTGTGTCTTCTCACAGTTTCAATCTCTCCAACTGGAGCTCCCATCTTCTGTAACAGTGTCAAATGGGCTTCTTTCTCTGCAATCGCTGCAAGAAGAGCTTCCTGCCTGCAACATATTCTCAAAGGGAACGAGGAGACAGTATACTTGAAGTGGTAAAGTTCCTCCATGTGCTGTTTCCTCTCTGTCTCGATACCCTTGAGTAAAGTTTCGTGACCCTCCCCTGCCACTGAGGATAGACGGGCCCGCAGTTCAGTGCATTCCTTCTTACAGTCAGCCAACTATATGAACCGATTGAGAGGGAAAAGGAATGAGTGTACCTCTTGCCATGTCTGCTGCTGTACCAATTTCTGTTTAGATAGATGTACTTCTCGTTCAGCAGTGATTGAGACAGATTCAGCTAGGGCTTCCTCCAGTTCCTGTCCGATCTCATTCTTTTACCGTCTCTTTCATAAACTCACTTGTATCCTCTGCTTAGCATTACCTCCGGTGGATACGGTGTGTATTTCACCCACTTCTTTTTCCCCCAGCAACTGCAAATCGTGTCTTTATCCTATTTTCACTTAGCCATAATTCTACACCTGCTTGAATTTTGCGTTCAGTGCATTCTTCTCCTTGTCAGCAATCGATAATAGTTTGAGTAGCTTGTGCACCTCAGTTCGCGCTTCTTCTAACTTAACGTTTCGATATTTTGTGATAGCTGGAGATATACCCATTCTCCATACCTCAGTTCTCAGCTCCTCGGCCCCTTTGTCCGCCATTGCTCTCTGTATCTTTTCTCTTGCAGATTGTAGTTCCCTACCCATATCCCCGATCTTTTCATTCTGGCTCTCCAAAAGAACATCCCTATCACTCAATTCCTTTTCAAGAGTATCCACTGCCGTTGTTAATCTCTCAGCCTGTAACATCTCCATTCGTGTCTCCCTTCTCATTCTCTGACCTCAGCTTGATATGTGTGCATCTGTGTTTTGTGTTCTTTCTCAGCTGTTATCCTTACTTCATCCACTGCTTTCTGTAGTCTCATCCTCTCTCGTGCACCTGTAATCCTTCATTATTTCTACAAATTCATTATCTATACCTTCTTCTATTCTCGCTTCCCAATCTCGTTCTCTCTTTGTATCGGGATGTGCTGCCAATTTCTGTTTAATTCTCTCTACTTCGATCTCCTTGTCCCTCAATTGTCCTTCCAATTGTTCTACCCTCACTGTGAGTTGTGATGATCTTGTCTCAAGATGGCGCGCCTTCAATGTCTTCTTCGTTGAGAATTTTTGTAAATCTGCGCACCCCATCCTTCTTATCTGCTACCATTGTTCGCAAGTCATTCAGTTCCTTCTGCAGTCGCTCAATCTGATCGTCTTTATGTTCCATAGACCGATTTCTCATGTCCAGTTTGGATCGTAGGGCATCGACCTGATTTTATTTGTTATTCGTTCACTCAGATTTGCCTTCTCACGTCTCCCATCAACAGAGTGCTCTGTTTCTCTTTGCTCGTAGCTGCATCTTTAAGTAATTGAACGTGTGATCGAAGTTCGTTAAGTTCATCTTCAGCATTTCGGAGTCTGAATGTATTTATGCCACTTTCATTCTCTTTCTTGCAACCTTGTCTGGCAGGTTACCAGCTCAGTCTTCTTTTCACTCAGCTCTACTTCAGATTTCTCAAGCTTCATACGGAAAGTCATCTGAAAAATCAGATGACTATTTATGATCTCATGATACCTCACCAATTCATGACTTGACGCTAGTTTGTGTGTGAAGTCCCGAGGCTTAGCAGACGTGGCTTCTCTCAATTGGATCAACTCTTCTTCCAGATCTGCTATTCTTTCTTTCTTAAAGTGTCCACTAAGGAATTGCGTGCACATGCTTGTACCTGCTGATCCATGCTATGCAATGCATTGTCCAGTGCCCTTCTTCCTCCATCCTATAACTATTTATTCTCCTTCTCGCCTAGCCTCTTTGTCACCATGCAAACAGTTGAAAGCTGTTCCTCCTTTGATCGCAAACTCTGTTGCAGCCTTGCACATGTTTCCTGCAGTAAGACCATTTCGTCTTCATCCCTTCCATAATCCTTGTCTCTTGAGTGCCTATTATATTCCGCGCTCTCAATAAGCTTTCTCTCCAAATTTGCCATTCGATTCTGCAAGAATTCATGACGACGTGGAATACGCAGTTGATAAACCTGCTCTTCCCTTCGAAGTTGCCTTTCTCGTTTCAATTCAGGAGACCAAAATGTTTTGATGGAGTACATCGTCTGAATAAATTGTATTTATTATTGTAGAAAAACACTTGCAGAGTTTCGTTTTTTTGCTATTATACACACGATAAATCTCCCACGTTGATTTTTGCGGCTTCTGTCTCCTGCTATGACTGTGTATAACTACAATAATTACCACCACTTACTGGAGGATTACTCTAGAAATTACAACGTTATTTGAAATCATTTAATCTTATCGAAGTTATTCATGAAATACGTGATTGCATTTTCTCAGTAATCGAATAACAGTCTATTTATGGGAAAATATAAGTTTAAGATCTGAAACATCGAACTTCGAAAAAGAAGCTATTGCGATTTCTAGCGATTTCTTATACAAATATGAAACCAAGTATTGCGAAAATTGTTCAGAATAACGATCAATTTTGCGAAAATGCTCTTCCCTTTCACTTTGTTTTTAGAAATTATTATTGGTGGGCAATTGGGCAAGTTAGCTCAAAATGCCATCCGTAATTGATCCTCACTAACCTGGTTAAGTTTCTCTACAGTGGCAGCGTATTCTTGTCGTAATTGAGCAAATTCCGATTCTAACGAATAATCCTTGATATTATAACTGAAATCAACACTGATTACGTTATTTTGACACTCAGTGGCATACGTTCAGCATACCACTGTCACATATTATACGCCTATGAATGTCAGCATTTTCAGAGCTTACAAATTATCGCGCTTTGAGTCTTGGAAGGAATCTAAATCTCACTCTCCATATTCGACCCTTACGCGACCAGCGTCATATTCCTCTCCATAAACGGTTTCCCCTGTTTTTTCTTCACTTCTGCACAAAACAAACTCTCCGCCTGCACAAAGACTGAAACATAGGCGAAAAGCCGAGCGCAATGGTGCGCTGATGCGAATGAAATGACCCAAAAAATGGTTTTTTTGAAAAAAAAGTCTGATACAGCCGACACCGCAGATAAGGCTCATGTACCACTTTTTGATATCTACTCAACGAGATAAACGTATCAAAAGTGTCAGTTTCTTGGACACTCAACAACGGAAGGACATACAAGTTATCTCCTTTCAATGAAGGAAATATATTTTGTAATGTGCATCACGAGATGCTCCTAATCGAGAGCTTTCGATTGATATATGGTTTGTCAGGATTATCTTTCGAAGGAACAAATTTATGAGCAATTTTGCCTATCGAAAAAAATCAATATCTTGGTTTAACTTGAATTATGTGTCATGAGTCATTCATTTTCGTGATCAGCGTAGTCGATAACATCTGATTCAATACTTTCCACTAGGGTGGGCACAACGATCCTAATAGCAAAACAACACTACATTTCGTGTCTGCGTCTTTCGTTACCGGTCGTCTTGCGCGGTCATTTTTCCATTACGAGTCATGACTCGAACGAATCGTTTGGTAAAACTACCGCGCAAGACGACTGGGAATGAAAGACGCAGGCAGGCAATGTATGAGCACTCAATTTACATACATTGCCTGCCTGCGTCTTTCATTCCCAGTTGTCTTGCGCGGTCGTTTTACCAAACGATTCGTTCGAGTCATGACTCGTAATGGAAAAATGACCGCGCAAGACGACCGGTAATGAAAGACGCAGACACGAAATGTGGTGTCGTTTTGCTATTAGGATCGTTGTGCCCACCCTAATTGGAACTATAGTAGCTGAGCCGTCAATATGATTTCCATGGAAATCAGACTTGAAAAAAATCATGGTGGTCTTGTGCATCTCAGAGTACGTAATAGAAATGAGGCGTTCGCTTAGGCAACGAAATGTTCTTGTAGTAGTAGTGAACTGTTGTTGTGGTAATAACTTTTATAGCTGCAGTTTAATGTATCCTCTTGTTCTTTCAGTGGAACTGTCCTGAATACCGAGGAAGATTGTAGTTGTTGTTACAGGAGGATATCGTGTTCGTTGACTCTGTCAAGGAGCGTCTCGGTTTCTACGGAGTGCCCAAACCGGCTATGGAACTGCCGCCCATTGGAGCTGCATGCAGGTCAGAGAGAATATCGATGTTTGAGATGTAATGGAGAAAGAGACACTTGAGATGTTATTGGTTGTAATAGGCTTACAATCAGCAGTAGTTTCTTATATTTCCCTTAGCTTTCATACATTCTACCAAACAGTCTGTCCAACATGATCATTTGCACTTTGATTGATGGATGACATACCTTCAGGAGTTGCGAGGAAGAATCAGAGAAGGAAACGAATGGAATCGTCAATGGAATAATCAAGGCCAAGTACTGACAAGTTGTGCCCTCTCTTACAGTACTCTCTTTTTTGTTATTGTCACATTTCTGACTGACTCGATATCAAACCTCATGTGATTGTGCAAGTATGTATTCTATATTATCTAGCGTTGCTTAGTCTTTTCATATCAGAGACTAAGTACTTTAGACCACGCGCCTTTACAACTAATCGTCTGCTATGATTGACTTTACACCTTATTCCCCTCGATGACATTCATCGGGTCAGATATCTGATCTACCGTATCCGACTGAGTTGTTCTTTAAAGTCAGGAAATTGCACACGTTTGTTATATTAACCTTATCATGTGCTAGAGATAGAGACACAATAGTAGCTGAAACACTATTATATGTGGATAAGTTGTTGCGTTTGGACAGCATAATTTTAATAACATTGTATAGGACACTATACGATTTGTGAAAAGTTGTATGTTCTTATTTTTAAAAAAACTTTATTTTTAGTAACAATTCGTTATGTACGGAAAGGGATGAAACAACAAAACACAATACTCTTAGTTTACTCTGTTAACTTCCTATTTTGTTTGGACAACAGATGCTTCAAAAAGCGGCATAACACACATACAGTAACTCTTATTGTACAGGGCTCTGTTTTCCCCTTGGGAATCTTCTCAATCAGTATTCTTTTGCGGCCTCACCTTCATCTATCTAAAATACGCATTTGATCACACATTCGGTACGTTCATGTAC
Source organism: Diplogasteroides magnus (assembly GCA_014805445.1). Taxonomy (NCBI): domain Eukaryota; kingdom Metazoa; phylum Nematoda; class Chromadorea; order Rhabditida; family Diplogasteroididae; genus Diplogasteroides; species Diplogasteroides magnus. The sequence continues at coordinate 9,513 of JACMIF010000747.1, forward strand.
AAACCTTCTCTTCACATCTAGCTACTACAGTATCTTCCGGGGCTTCGTTTTCCTTTCCCAAAACTACAGTATCTTCCGCGGTCTCGATTTCCTTTCCTACAGTATTCCTCTCCATCTTCTCTGGTTCCATCTCTTCTTCTTCCTCATCAATATCCGACATGATCATCTCCTCAAACTGACGAGGTCGTTTCCTCTTGCGGCCGGAGCGACGCACTTTCTGAAGAGTCGATTGGAAAACAGGAATTGTGCCATATTCGAGTTTCCTATCCAGTATCCTACCGTTAGGCAACGCAGTTTTTTGCTTCTCCGCCCCCATGTACAAGTCATTCAAGTCGTTTTAGTGGGGTTTCTAAGCCGGTAGTAAAGTATATATCAATATCAAATCGGACGGTCCTAAACGGAATTCTACAGTACCTGTCCTCCCACAGTGAACGTCTTCTCCTCATCTAGGACGATTACTGTAGTAGTCTCAGATGGGGTCTTGATGGTGGCCTTGTCTCCACGACGCCATCTTCTGCTGATAGGGCTCGAATCAGACGAGGATGGCTGAACAGGCAATCAATCGATAATCAAATCAATGTCTAGATATATCGTTAGTCCTTTTCAATAACGTGTTCGTTTGAATTTCTATTAAATATAAAAGCTGAGAATGGATTGGTTTGTTTCTGAACATTCTGTGCAACTGTTAGCAACCACTCAATCCAAAAAATATTCGCATGTGCTGAATAAACGAGTTTGAAACTTAAGAACGCCGGGTTTTTCAAGTCCAATATAATCATTCAAGCATCTCACTGTATCAGGGTGCTCTGCCGTCTGCATGATATCTGGGTCCGGACAAGTGTTGAGCACACGGATCAGCTCTTTCTCAAGGAACATCTGAAATAAATGAGTCCGTGCATTTCGGTGATTCCGCCCTCTTGTATAACTTATATACTGTATAAGGACAGCATAATGAATTGACATACTGACCCCATTGGGGCACTTTTCTCCACTCGCCATCTCCATTACTTTCGTCTTCTTCGCTTCTCCAATGATGTTGAAATGACCCAGTAAACGGAAACGCTGCAACATTTCACAACTCTTTACAACAACAATTTACACTCATTTCTTTTGAACTTTATGACACCGTTTACTCCATATTTGACATTGGATACCCTTGGTTCGAAAATATAATAACAGCTCAAGTTTTCTCGCTCTTCCAGTGCAGTGTGGTGATCATGTAAAAAGAGCCATTTCAAAAAATACAGTAACCCGCCTTGACAGTGTATCCCACGAAGCTCGCCTTCACACCGTACTTCTTTGCGCATCGCTGCATCGTCAGTCGATTGACAATATAGTCCTGGAACGACTTTTATGATACTGTAGCAATTAGATCATCAGTTCCTAATAGAACTTTCAAGTTTGAAATTCGATATACCGGTAACATTTATGCTATGTGCATTTTTGTTTTAGTTGCAGCGTAATATGAGAGATCTGTGAAACTGACAAAAAACTAGTACTTTGTGGTGACAGCAATAATGGGTGCTTGCTATCGCAAAGTACTTCTTCTCTCTTTGAGATTTACATTTTCGGTAAATCCTCCCTCTGCCGATAAGGGCTCGCTAAAGATAAGAAAACACAAGCTTAGTAGCAGTAATCCTAATGACGAACTACTGTGTTGGCTGCCTCCACAATTGACAGAAATGGTGTAAATATGACCTTTGTGACAGCAATCCTAAGAGCAAGAGGTCTGGTAGCATTCTGGTCATTCGTCCTCCTTCCCTTCTCCTCGAATAACAATTCCTCCACACGAGAAGATTGACACTGCAAGCAATGATAGTTCATTTGTTCGTACGACAAGTATCCATTACAGCCACTCATTCCAGGTCAAATTAGACATTTTTTGGCCAAAAAACTACGGGTTCCATTCAGTAGCCGTTTTGTAAATATTCCGGCAAAAAGGCAGAATCATCAAACCTCATTTTCCTTCTTGTCTTCTGCAGTGCTATCCACCGTCACAGCAGCCTTTTAAAATCAATTAATCCGCCGCAACCGATCAATAAAGCTACCGTACCTTCGTTTCCTTTTCATCTTCTAGAGTAGTGGCCTTAACTACAGGAGCCTCGTGTACCTGAATCAATTAATTATACAAGAGTAATCGATCAATAAAGCTACCGTACCTTCCCCCCAATTAAATCTTCTAGAATAGTGACCACTGTCACAGCAGCTTTTGGTACCTGAATCAACCAATAGTTCAAGGGGAATCGAACAATAAAACTACTGTACCTTTTGGGCCTTTTCATCTTCTACAGTAGTGGTCTTAGCTACAGGAACCTTTTGTATCTGAATCGATCAATACATCAAGAGCAATCGAACAGTAAAGCTACCATACCTTCTTTCGCTTTTTATCTTCTACAGTAATGACTTCAGTTGCTGTATCCTCCGGTGCCTGCTTCAATCGATAATTGATAGGCAAACAATCAATAATTTAGACAACCTATAAATAAAGCGACAGTACCTCCGTAGTTGGTTCTTCGGGAGAGTCAGAAATGGGCTTAATTGAAGACTTGGGCACTGCGCGAGGTGCACATGTTGGAAGAGAATCGTCATTCAGATTCTGAACAATTCATCGGAGGGGAATAGATAATGTTTCTTAAATTAATGTTTTTTTTACTATCGCATGTAGTTCAATGTTCCAGGGCCAAGAGACCAAATCATATTTTCATTTGCAATACCTCCTTCTCGTTGAGTGCCCTTCGCACACTTCGCACGTTCAGACCGAGGATGGCAGAGGTGAATCTACAATGAAACCAGGACAGAATACGTTTCACCTCATGGCATAAACTGAAATGGAAGACTGTTGCGATTCTATTTCTGGTTACAACGTGAAACATTTTCATAATGTCAGTGCGTATATGACGAATAAGAAGATGTGTTGGATAGGATACAAAGGAGAAAGGAGGAAAGGGTGTAAACTGACTGTTCGGGAGATCGAAATGCAGTGACAACAGCCCCATCCCCCAATGCCTTCTGCATACTACTCGCAAAGGAATACACACGATGCACCAAGACCTGCAAGGAAAGGATCAAAGATATGAACACAACGAATACTTGCGTTATTATGATCAAATGGAAACTACGATTGGCAGTTTGTATGCGAGATCAAATGTGTTCCACGGAAGCTATATAACTGTGATATATAGGATCAGTGAACCATTACTGATTTCAAATACAACATGCCAATCCCAATGGACACTGACATTGGTCTTTCTGCAGAGACGATTGTATCCCCGCGGTTCATTCACTCGCAGATCATTCAGATTGGGCAGTCTCTGCAAAATGAATCTATCAAAAAGATCAGAAACCAAACTACAAAACAAGATGAGACTATAAACTACGAACCCTGAGCATGCGAAAGTACTGCGTGATCTGCTGCTGTTTCTTCCAGTCGTCAAATGACTTGTCATCGTTCCACTGACGACGTACCACTTCGTCCAAATCTATGACAAATCATATGCTTGGCACGAAGCAATTTCCCAGAAAATATCGTAATCTGCGCCATATTTATCTTGTATTGCCTCATCAAGAATTTGACCCAACTCAACGAGTGCGTCACGCACATGATTCTGGCTTGCAGGAAAGGAATGCATCGTCCTCATCATAAGTTTGACCCATTCCTCTATCGGAAATACCGTAACCTGCTCACCTGTCTCCGCAAAGTTCTCCACTTCCAAAACGGCATCCTCCTTCTCCGGTTCCTCTTCGAGGACAGGCGCAGGCGATCCGGCCTCAGAGATGTCCACATGAAATTCTAAACAAACCAAACCATTTCTTACTCATTTTCTTATCCATTTGAATCCATTTTTCTAGAATTTCACTTTCCCCAAACCGGTTCAAATTTCAAAACGCGTTTACAAACAACATCAACCTGAATTAGAATTGAAACATAAAAATAAAAGAATGTTTGTAACAGAGGAAACTTTGCATCTACTGCTTTACAAACCTTCTATATCCATATCCTCCTCAAAATCATTCTCCTTCCCTTCTTTATCCTTCTCCTCTTGTTTGCCCTCTTTATCCTTTTCCAATTCCCCATTGTCCGGCTTCTTCTTCTTCACTCCCACAGCAGCTTCCTCCGATATCTTGGACAGACTCTTCGACGATTCTATTTTCACCTATAAAGGAATGTTTTAGGAAAAAATGGACGCTGGATCAGTACTACAAAACAGAATTTGCTATATTACCCGACAGCAACAGCGATAACGCGGGTAGCAAATTTATATCCAATGTGGTGATTTCTGTGCATTCTTGGTGCCGTGAACAAGAAGTGGAAAAATGAGAATAACATTGCGGAGAAACTCAAAAAGGAGAGATAAATAACCTTTACAGCAACATTCTCGTCTACAGCAACATCCTCCGACATCTTTGACGAACCCTTCGTCGTCTTTTCTGTCTTAACCTGGAAAAAAACATTTTGCAAAAATCACAATCGAGATAATCATTTAGTGCATCAAGGAAATCCAAAGATGGATAAAGAATGACCTTGATCGACTTCTCATCCCTAGCCATATCTTCTGATCCTTTCGGCGGACTCTTCCAAGTCTCTTTTGCATTCTTCGCCTACAAACCATTTATCGAACAGATCGAAGAAATTATGACACAACAGAAAATACATTATTTATATTAGGTACATACAGTTTTGCCCGATTGGTATTTTGTTAATACATAGGCAGGGGTCGTGCCAAACTTCTCCCTCAAGGATGGCCACTGTCCTTTGCAGGGTGCTCACAACGAAAATCGGCTCAATTCTAGTGCATAAATTTACCATTTCCCATCTACAAGGTGGTCTCAATGATTTTCGCTGGGTGGTATCGTGAATCTGTCACACAGTGGCCCACTCGCCAAAGCGAGAGTGAGAGAGTACAGAGAAAGAGAGGGTTTATTGGTGGAGGAATTATAATCCTAAACAATGAAATTAAGACAAATGTCAGCCGTGGCGCAACTGGTAGGGCGCGGCCTCGCGGCGCAGAAGTTCCTGGTTCATTTCCCGCGTTGTTTAAAACTTTTTGCACAAATTTTCTGTCGATTGTAATGAACACCCGTGACAAAAAAAGTTCAATCACACTGTTCTTCCATCAGTAAATTGCTTTCTTCGGCAAGAAGACTGTCTCAAATCTGTGCTGAAAGTACATCAGAGATGCCCTCTTTCAGGTGGTTTATTTTGGTCAAAAGTCAAAAAATCGAAAAACTTTTCTGATACGAATTTAAAGGATTAGATTATGAGTCTATAAAATGAAAATGGCTTTTGGATCAGCTTCCGGATTGTCCCCTAAAGGATCTCAAGTTGCAAGAAATCGCTGCTAAATCCAATAGCTTTGGAGCAACACTGTTTCGAGCAAAACAATACCCTTGCAATAGCAAGTATATTTTTGCATGCAGTGGATAGTTGGCAAGTCGTTGAGGTGAAATGAGCAGGATCAAAGGTAAATGGAAGAAATCCTGCTTGATTTGTGCAGCGTCCGAAATAGCGAAAAAAATCGGTCAACTTCCGAGGCCCGCAGCTTAAACAAACCCCTCGTTTTAAAAATTCTGTTCTGATACGATTCGAGCATTAGTCGTTTAGATTCAAT
>JACMIF010000747.1:17586-32267 GCA_014805445.1 Diplogasteroides magnus
TGGTTTTTTTCCGCTCTTGGCCTTTTTTAATATTATTATTCTTTTTGGTTTAAATAACTTTTTTTACTTTTTACTTCCCCTTTTATGGGGCCCCCCCCCCCCCCACCCACTCCTTCTGTCTACATTTTTCTTTCAGAATTGTCCTCTCTCAAATAATCTTATGTCTCATTTTAATGTCACTTCAATTCCTCATAAGATCTTTCAATCTCCTTTTGATCAAAGATGACGCAGCAGTGAGTCGATAAGTAAATGAATGAACGAATGACTCTTAGCAATGTATTCCTCCAACTACTTCCTCCAAGATGTTCGTGTACCTCTTCACTTGGTTCTCCCTTATTCTATCAATTGAACGTTCGTATGCATCCATCAACTATGTCCATTACGAGTCTGTCAACCTTGAGAAAGCATTCAAAGTTGTGTGCATGACAACGGTACGTTGAGTACGACAGACACAAAATGATTCCGCAGTGGTTGGTTGCTGTTCCATTTATTATCATCGACTGGATCTACTCTCCACAATCTTTCGATTGCACCAATAACAGTGAATACAAAAGAAAATACTTGGCCCTACTCACAATATCTTCACTCTTTCATATAGTCTACGCAGTCAACTTCATTCATCTCACACGGGTACACAGACAAATGTGGAGTTGTATGAAGGGTCTTTGTAGATGAATGGAACTGCTGAGAAAGAATATGTGCGAGAGAACTACAAATCACTTTCAACGAGATATCAGCTGAAAGAGAATCGTACTTCGTGTATTCTCTTTACAGTTAGTCGTTAGTGAAAGAATCAATTCAATTTCTTCCCTTTAGAGACATTTCCTCATTTTAACTACTTCCTTCTTATCTCAACTCTTTCTTCACTACGAACAGTCGAACGAAGATTCCTCCTTTGCCGAAAAGGTCAATTCCTTCTCCCCTTTGTTTTCATCTTCTACTTCAGGAAATGTTCAATGTCGTGGTTCCCTTCACTTTTTGTCTGCTCTCCTTCAACTATTTTTATTATGAGGGAATCTACAGAAAAGCAGCCAACGAAATGTTTCTTCTACGGAGATATATTAAAAAAGACGGCCCTCCTCTGCTGCCTAGATGACTGTTTTCCAGAAGTAAAGTCTCTTCAATTATATTACTGACTGTGTCTCTCGTGTAGGGTTCGCCAATCAATGTATTTTTACTATCAAGCTACTGTTCCAAGTCGGGTATTCAAGAGAAAATTATTAGATAATCCGCTAGGAATAGACAGACCGGGAGAATGTAAACGAGGGTAAAATTAAATCTGTCGAAATATCATGTCACTAGTATTGATGGATAGTCTTAGCAGCTGTTGCTGGTAAACATTTCTCATTTATGTATATCTATATATCATGTATGCGGGTAAAATTACATGTTATTGCGCATTGTATTTATTCATCGTTTATTATGCACCACATGAAGTGTTGTTCTTTCCATTTATGCTTCATAGTTGAAACATGTCCAGAATCAAGAGCGGACCTCAACGAAACGGCGAAATAGCACGAGACTCGTTCAAACAACGTAAGTAGCGTATTTGGCATAACAGTTTAGTTTAGGGTGCATAATATATGGCGCAAGTGAAAGTATGTATCGCATTTACTGTCACATCATTATAGATGTAAGAAAAATAAATAAATAAAGTAGAGATTCAGTCTTGCCTAATTGAGTAGGAAGATTGAGATGGAACATTATCTGTCAGAAGTTCGGCCCATTCCCCCATCCGTCCTCCCTATTGTCCTTACTCTCTAATTCCGTTAATTTTCTGCTCTTGTCTTTCACTATCATTCCCTAACCTAATAATAGGCAATGGGAACACTTATTTAAAGGGTAAGCGACCGCCGAGTAGAGACCTCGAAACGATTCCTCAAACGAGTATTGCGCGGCGCCAAATGATTATCCAATCGAGTATCGCGTATAATCGTTAGAATTTGCAATTCATTCCATGGATTGCAAATTCGATTCCCCTGCACAGTCATTCCACCATCTATCGAGTATTGTGAGTGGTTGAACGACTGACTGGTAGTGCATTCGCTTTGTCTAATTCTCTCCTGCCCGGTCGTCCATAGATACTCGATTGGATAATAGATTGGATAATCATTTGAAAGTTCATTCAATTACCGCGAAACGATTATTGCGGTCTACTCGTTATACCCCTCCCTTATTCATTCGCGTATCGCGTATACTTGTTGCGCTGTCTCTACCGCCGAGCACTCACCGCGTCAAGACCAGGCCAATCTGACAGTAGTAAGTGGCCGTTGCCCGTCTCTTAGACTACATGAGTCATAGTTCATGATTTCATCAAAGCAGAGTGAAATCACGACCTATAAAATAGTGAACAAATGGGGTCTCGGTAGAGGATTGTGATATGCCTTCGTCCTTCACAGGAATTTGAAAGGAAGTGAAAAAGAAGTCGCCCCTTTGAGACTGTCATACATGTTGGTCTCTAGATATAGATGGCTAATTGCGTACGTGAACCTGGCCACCCGTGGAAGTTGTGCTTCAGCACTTCATAATAAATGCGGCGACGTTGGAAACTTCATTCAAATGCGCGTAAGTTTTCCAAAAAGAATAGCAGTGTACAGAGTAGGTACTACAGTACAACAAAAATCACATTTTTGTTAAGAGGACAAATATGTTCAAATATTTTATTATTATTATTTCACCGAAAGTTCCAGTGCCGTCACGCTGCTTCATGGTCGAAAGAATGTGACATGATGATATGCGGAGAATTTTGAATGTACACAAAACATTTATGACTGTAGGAAGACATGAATATTTTCTCCCATCACTTTCTTGTGTATTCAACTTTGCACTCAGCAGAACAAAAAAGTGTCGAATCCTTGAGCAGGAACTTGTGACCAATGAGATTGATTGAGCATTGATGACACCTCAAATAAGTCATTCCTTCATATCTCGGTCGTTCTTACTTGAAGCATTCTGCAGTCGCATGCCAATGCATCTCTCCATGGTTGAGCCTTTTCTCATCGGCGCATATCTTGCGTCCACATCCCTCACACTTCTGCAAGTCCGCAATATTGCAATTATCTCACCATAATGGAATATTTTGTGGTATTTGTCGTTTTCGTCATTCATTTTCGCTTCTTTGATATATTCAATATGCCAGAAAAAAGTCACTAGCTTAGTTTTTGTCTTTCGAAATTCTTACTTGCTCCCACCTACAGCGCATGTTACTGAATCCCTTCTTTTTCCGTACCTTTGCATAGTACTTGAGATAACACTGTAGACAGTGGGGCTGTTCATCCTTTGTGATGTATTTGTGTCCTCCCAGCCTCAGATCGCATCTCTCAATTCTTATTCATTCTCTCACTCCATTACAATACTCACTTATCACACGCGAAATGGTTCAAGTGCCACGATTTTCCTTCTGCCAGTGTGTATTCCTTGGCGAATATCAACTGAAAAGAAATCACATCAACAAAATAATGACAAACTCACTTCTTCACATCCAGCACATCTAGGGTATTGCTTTTCTGCAAAGTGCCTTCCACAGTAATAATTTCCCTTGTGATAGAAGTAGATGAGATCGGCCAGAAGCTCATTACACACACAGCATCGAAAGCACGAGGGATGCCATACATCCTCAACACATCTATGCCAACCGAACCATTATGGTGACAGTTTCCTCCCGTTTGACATGCTTTTCCATCTTACTTGATGTGTTCCATGTTCTGTTTGTACAACAGTGTTTCCCTCTTGCAATCTCTTGGAGCATTCTCTACAGTCCTGCAAACAATACTCTTTACTTTTCTATTTATTATCTTACTGTGGCCGAAATGTTCCTCCTTTCCATTTCACTTCCTTCATATTCTTCCATATTCATTCTCTTCGCTATGTGATTCAATTGACTGTCAGTGTCCATTTCGACTATTTCACCCACTCCTGCCACCTTCAATCGTATTTATCAATCGACACAACTTCCTTCTCTTACCTTGTGTCTTACATACGATATGAACTTGTCCCTACTCTCCTTCTCCTCCCCATTCACTCTTTCATTGTCTTGACTAAAGTCAAATAGAGGCAACTGCAATGTGTATGACTTATCTTTCACTCCCCATTCCTCCTCACTTGATATGCCAGTCTCCTTTTCCTTTTCATTTCTCCTTCACTTCCTCTTACTGGTCGTTCATCTTGAGGAAGTGATTCCATGTACTTCTCAACCATTCGTGCATCTTTCATTGGTGCCCATGAGTACTCGGTTATATTCTCAATCATGTCTTCCCTTCTCATCTCCTCCATTCCTCACTCTGCAGTTCTCCAATGGTCCTCCCTCTATCCTCACATTGTATTGTGCAGAAGGAGCGAATCTCTTCGTCTCAAAAGCAGCAACAGTAAGAGCAAAGGACTGTCTGACAATGACACTCCAGTCAGTGCAAATGTGGCTCGTCCAATTTGGAGACTCATTATCAGAAGCGCTCACAGCAAGGGAAATGCACGGCCCGTATTAATTGCGTGGAGGGATACTTTAGGCAATAAAAATAACATAATAGGGACATCCAATTTTGGTTACTCTATTAATTTCGAGGTCTGTAGTTATGAATTGGTTTCGAAATGTAATCATATCCTACAGAGAGTTGGAAGAACTACCTGAATATGTGAAGGAATAGGAGATCGGGATGATGTCTTGTCAGGGACTGCATATGAAGGTTCATGTAGAGTTGATGATGAATCATGTGATGAAGGGGTCATTGAAATGAGATTTCCTTCGAATATTAAATGCGCACCGAACAGTCGACCTAAGAAAGGAACGTTTGCGGGTAGGGGGATGGGAGGCTGACCAATTAGTATCTGTCCATGGTCCTTCTCCATTACAACATCGTGATCCTCCAATCGACATGAACAGTTCTTACATCGTTTTCTGAATGATTCGATTGCCTATGAACTGCTTGATTGGCACCTCCAGAAGTGAAGATCCAATCCCTCACACTCACATTTCGTACAAGGAGATCCTGCTCCTATGTCGTGAGACAAAACAGGCTACAATTAACCATTCTGCACACACTTTAATTCCCACTCACTTTTGCCTTCTTTTCCAATTCATGAATTCGTGGATTGACCAATTTGGGTCCTTCGTCTTCAGAAGATTGCATTGGAAGTGGGAATGAGAGCCTATGGAGAGAATGGAAAGTATCGAACGGCGGAGGGACGCCAAGGTTGATTGAGATGCAAAGAGAGATTGTATTGGTGAAGGAAAGGAAGGAAGAGGAAGAAATGAGTCATCGCTCCTTACTCCCCACTGGGACACAATGAAATGATGGAATGAACAACAGAAAAGGAAGGAAGAGAGAGGGGGAAGAGATATGGATTAGTATGGAAAGAGGGGAGGATGGACTCTTTTGAGGCCGTTTCAAAGTATGCCGCGGGCGAACCATATGAGGTACAGATGTTATTTTTTTGGAAATCAACTTTTGCACACTCGATCTACGTCTGAGCAGCCTTTAAACGAGATTGGATCATTTTGGGTCTCTTAGTACATATAGGAATGGAATGCGAAGAGAAACCTCCCTCTAGGTTATCATTCACTCTTGTATCATTGTCCTGCCCCTTCTTCCCTCACTCTCCTTAGAGAGAATTGTGTGTATAGAAAGGGACAAAAGCGTGTCATGCGAGTAATCGATTGGTCTTTCTCTGCCATGACTTCCTTTCCCTGTCTCAGCTGCATACCAATGAAGGAACAGGTGCATGTAATGGCTCTTCTTGCTATGGCTTGTGCGGGTAGACGATAAGGAGTAGTGTGGGAGGGACCGAATAGTAGTGTTAACAATTTCATTTTTTTCGCGTCATTCTCTCTTGTTCATTCTACTCTGAGTCATTCGTCCCGGGCGGTCGCCTCCCCCTTCCTCCCACCCCCTCGTGTCGGAATGGAAACCTCCTCCAGAAGGGACTAGCTAACCAAGAAGAGCATGGTCAAATAAGAAACCTCTCGATAAATTATTCAACACTCTGCTAATTTTCTTGGGAGGACTCACTACAGAGAAGAGTTGCGACGGAGCGTTAATGACTAATCGACGACTGCATAGGGGGATGTGGTCCTGCCGGTGGACTGCTAGGCCAGTCGACGAATTGCCGACCCAAGGAGGGATGGCGCCTTGGTTGGTTGGAATTGTATAGGATCTCTCTTGTTTCCCTGTCGTCTCACATAAGTTTGAGAGGACCGCGCGGGGAAGAGTAATGACGAAGACTGAACTGAGTATTCGGCTTTTGTGAGCGAATATTTGTACTTTGTCTATCATTTTAAAATGCAGATTGGGTCGAAAAACAGTTGGGATCTAGACAAAGTGTTGATAGGAGCAAAGGATAAAACTAATGACTCAAACATCTTCATATGAAATAAATGGCGCCATCGTGATTAGCATTGTCAACATAATCTATCGGCACCCGGACACAAGGTCTTCATAACGGTTTGGGAGCAGTGATGTAGCGGTGACTGTTTAAAATACCGCAGATCTTTTAAATTCAAAAATTAATTTACCCAACACATGATAAATAATTCGTTTATCCCGTCTCTCCATAATCTCATTATGCACATTATTATGTCGACACATAAATTGCATATGATAGTATTTGCGATATAAAAATTATTGAGTATGTGACTGTATACGAATATGAGAATCCCGTAGAATGAGCAAATTAAAGAAATACAACCCGAGGCGAGGATACGGTAGACAGAATAAAACAGATCACATACACTCGAGATTTCATTTTTAAAAAACTAACCCATACAAATATTAATGATTAGAAAGGAATATATCATACAATTGTGGCTGTTTTGGGAGTTTGACGCTGTCTTTCTCTATAGAAATGAAGAAGAGCCTCCATATGAGGATCAGATTGGGATGGTAGTTTTGATGTTGAAAGAGAAGAAGGAGGAAGACGAGAAGAGGATGGACTTCCAGTGCGATGAGATGAAGGAAATACAGAAAGAGAAGTTATACGAGAGAAATGTTGAACAGACGAAGGCATTGAAGGATTAACAGGAAATGTAGTGACTCGTTGAGTTGATTGAGAAGAATCCAATGGAGGAGATTGTCTCAAATGAATACAATAATAATAATCACATAAATACAATCACCTTCTAATCAATCTCCTATCCAAACTTCCAGATGCGAATGAGTCAACAAATGATTTAGATATGGGAAGATTTGATGGTGGACGACCAGCAAATGAACATTCTCCATTCAACTGTAACAAGAGAATGAGATATGAGTTTAGATTAGATTGTCTCACTGTAATAGCTGATTTGACACTTGTACTCCTTCTTCTATCTCTTCCATTCACTTCATCCTTTCGTCTATTCTCTTCTTCCTATACAATTGAATCATTTGACTATGAATACCCTATTGATTGACCTGCAATGTTGGATACTGTACACTTCGATATGAACTCTTGTAGGAGGCAGACGATCGATATCCCATTGATTCATATCTCAAATCAGAGAAATAAAAGAATATAAGAGAATAACTGACGATGGAGGTTGTCCAGTAAATACTCTTCCATCCATCTTTCCCCTTTTATCAATGGAAGAATTGGAAGTTAATGAGGAAGAAGAAGTACCTATAGTGAATGAATATAAATGGAAGAGAATGAATAACTAACCAGATGGAGTACATGATGTAATGGAAACAGAAGAAAGTGTTGGTTTGATGTTACGAGTTGGAGGAGAGATAGAGATAGCACAACTGTAGTTAGAGAATTACTACAGTCAAAATATATATATACACCTGGTAGGTCGACTTCTTTTCTCTTCTTCTTCTCCTTCACTTATTTCTCCTCTCAAATCACGTATACTTCCTCGTGGAGTAACAGGACAACTCTTGCTCTCTCCATTCCATGTCTTACATGACGACCACATTTCTGTACTTTCTCCTTATCCTTTTCTCCTACAGTAACCCACCAGTCTGACTGCTCACATCAGGTTTACTTGCAGAGAGTTTGATTTGTTGTAGATTAGACTCAAGTGATCGAAGTTTTGCAGCTGCTTGAGCTAGATCCTTCTGTCTCTTTTTCCTGTATTCATTCATTTCTTCTTTCCTCTTCTATTCACTCACCTGACACTCTTATTTGTACTCTTATCAAATGCAAGTCTTTCTGCTGCACAAACTATCTTCCTGTGTAATTCCACTTCAGATTGTAGTTGTTGTACTCGATCACTCTACAATCAATCATTCAATCAACACATATCTCACGCCCATCATACAACCAAAACACCATTCTAGTATTCTAGCAACGTTGGTAAAGATATGGTAGATGAATCGGTTCTCCTCTCCCCTCTCCCCCATACAGTATCTCCGTCTCAAGCATAACATGTGTGAATAAAACGCTTAAAGGCAATTTTCCCGTTTCAAATGAGTATTTGGCACCAAATCAAGTGGATTTCGCGTTCGACAAGCCACTTGGCAAAATTCCAGGTATAATTGTTGGCAGTTGCTGAAGGTCCGCGCGCAATGATTGGTTGTGACGCTTCATTCTACAATAATTCCAGTGTCCTATTATTTCTCCGCGATTGATGATTAGCGAACTGAGTTATCTTTTTGAGAATTTAAGAACTTAAAGGAGCTGTATCACGAACTTTGTTTTCGGTTATATCGATCAATTAGTGTCTTTCCATAATAGAAACACAGCTATCACATCACAAAAAAAATTTCTCGTTTCTAAATGCAATTTCAAAATATTCATATTTGAGCAGTTTGACTCCTACCACGACAATAATGAGGTGATTTGACTCCTACCACGACAATAATGAGAAAATTTGCCTGATTTCTCTGTAATCTCTCTCTTCTTCCCACGCTCCTCCCCTACCGTAGACCCCTTCCCCGAGACAGACGAGACAGACGAGACATAGTCACATAGGATTGGCAATGATAGATCAATGTTTGTCTGCGTCCCATCAGCCCCCTTGTCTCTCGACCTCTTCCCCACCCCGCTATCTACAGTACCCAGTATCTTTGGAACTTCACCTAACGCAGTAGATATCATCTGTGAAACATGGGAATGGTGTCATTCGATTTCTCATGTCAGTCCTTATCTAACTACGCTTTCACCCTTTACTCGAAAAATGTCGTGCAACAGCTTTAAGGATGTGAGTGGAGAAGGATAATTCAATTGAGCGATCATGTAAGTTGCTATAGAATTATGGTGAGCCATGTCTAAGCTTGATTGAATGACTGAAGCGGTCACGATTCAAGAACTGAACTGATGTCAAAGCATGATTAATCTAGCCAATGAATTCACACTACACAAGATTGATTGTATACATTCATTGATAATAGCATAAACTGTTCTACTCTTCATCTAGCTAGCAAACGTCAATATATATATTCATTTTTGGAGCGTTACCAAATGTCTCAGCGCAACCATTGGCTTGAACGTTGTGTTCTAGAGACATTTCCAGTTGAGTATCCCATCTCCGCGATTAATAATTAACATGTGAGGTACTGTAGAAAGAGAAAGACATACCTTGTTGGATGACAGAACAGTATCCGAAAGAGTAAATGTTGTTCCAATTCTTCTCTTTGCCCTTGGTGCTTCTTCTCCTGGTCGAAGTACAGTAATCATCTCAACGGGAATCACTCCAGTTACATCCTACAACAATCATATCATTCTTCCCATTCTCTTCTATTCACTTACTGATTCACTCATACACAATTGTCTCAATTCATTGAGTTTTTCCTTTAGAATCCCTTCCAATAGTCTCTTCCTTTCACTTAATCTCTTGTACTTCCCAGCATCACGAGCCCATTCCTCTCCACTTTTCTCTGTTATTTGGACCTTCTATTCATTCCATGTCCACTTTGACTTACTTCTCCAAACTTCTCCACTCTTTTCTTCATTTTCATCACCAATTCCTCCTTCTCTTTTCTCCTTCGAATCTCCAATCTCAAATAATTCTATAATGAGAGTTTCAATAGATAAACTGACGGTAACCGCAGCCATAGTGGAAAGCGAAGAGTTGTGGGATCTGAAGGGACAATCAGTCATGCAAATGGAATGTCGGAATGATACAAAAGAAGAATGGCCGGATGGAATGAGATAACATCTGGTGAATGGACAATCTACCATAAAGAACAATTGTTGGATTAGCAGTAGAGACAAGATAATGGAATGGGTAGATAAGAGAAGAAAGGACTTACCGGAGAGAAGAGCGACTGCATACAAGAATGTTGAGTCTATCACTCAATTCACTCTCATGTCCAATATGACAAGTCTGAAAGGAATGAATGATTAGACAACTGTCATCAATGGAGACAATAGAGGCAAAGAGAAGGAATGGACCACCCGACTGTGATTGAATGACCCTTTGCCTATTGTAATTAGATGCCTATAGGATAAAAACAGCTGTGAGCAGTACATGCTCACATTGCAAGAGGGAACACCTGGGGATTAGAGTATTGACAAAGGATGAGAGAGGACTGGCAGGACAGAGGACAAAGGGTTATGTAAGGGGAAAGGGAAGGACTACAGAGAGGGAAGATGACTCATAGACAGATACCGACTCATACCACCAACACCCCTCTAAGGATATCGATTGATCGTCGAAATGACAATCGATTCAAGGAAGAAGAAAGGATGATGAATGAGAGACAGAGGAAGAAGAAGAAATGAAAGAACTAAGACAATTGATGAGAAAGAGAAGTAAATGCATATGCATCTAGTCAGACAGAATAGGACAAATGAGGGATAGTACAAAGGAAGACTCATACATTAGTGATGAGAAGACAGGGGAGACATTCAAATGGCCATTCTCTTGTACCTTGCATCAATCGATGACTGACACACAAGAAAGGTAAACATTGGTTCCCTCAAGGGGGAACTTCCTTCATTGACACAAGTGAGTCAATTGAAGTTGAAGGAGGGGAAAGGACTCGTTTGAGTCTCTCACTTCTGTTGTTGGGGCAACGTCTCAAACGACTGAGTGCACATACAAAAGATCAAAGAAGGCCATTTACGAGTATGAGAGAATGAGTTGAAGGAAGACTTCCCATCACATTGCGTCATTAGAACAATGAAGAACCATAAGGTGAGAGAATATAGACTAATGAGGTCAGTGGATACACTTCATTCACTCCCATTCCCCTCACATTGCATCACTCAAGAGATGATATCTGACAATATTATACATATGGGACAATTGAGAAAGGAAAGGGAATACTTACTCGATCCTCTGATGATTCCTCTAGAAAGAATTGATGTTGAGAGACGGCGAATGACCAAAGAGAACGACACGCGAATGATGAATCAACCAGAAATGTGAATAGTTCAACACAACTGAAAGGAATACTCATTAGAACAATCAAATGATGGGAATAGATTATAATTGATAGAGGAATGTGTTGTTTGTATTGGAAGTGATTGAAAGTGACAGGTACAACAAGAGGAAAAGACAGACAAAACGTTGACTGAACAAACAATTGAAAAGAGAAGAGAAAAGAGTCAATTGGAAGGAAAGACAAATGAAAAGACAATACTCAACGAATGGATACAAAAGGGATTGAATGGTCAAAGGGAATGAATCCATTGATGAATCAAGGACAACTCAACGGATACACAATTACACCCTTGTGACAGTGAGAGAAGGAAGAGGAAGAGGAAGGAAGACTAACCTCACTCTTGTACTATCTTCAATTCCTTCTTCAAGTGACAGGGAACATTCGTCATAAAGGACCCTTAAAAGTGAACAGAAATGAATGACGAATAGGGAGGAAGATTGCATAACAGAAAGACAAATAATCAGGAAGATAGAAGAAACGAACCTTTTTGATCTTCTCACTTCAATGGAAAAATGACACTCTCTATAGTAGATATTGTCTATGTCACTCCAATGGAAGATCTATAATGAGTGAATATACAGATGAAAGAGATGAAAAGAGGATAGAGATACCTGGATAGGAGAAGAGAGATCATCTATCTCATAATGGAGTACTCCCTTCAATCCGATTGCCAGTACACATTCATTTCCCTTTCCATCAATCACTTGTCTCAATCGACATCCATATGAAGAACAACGTTGAACTACATCCATTAATCTAAATCATTTCAAATGATAACCAAAACTGAAAATGAGCAATAGAATCTAGAAGGTATGAAAGATAAGATGGTTGTGAATAACTAACTGTACAATGGCACTTCCCCTTGCAACACTTTCCAATTGACCATACTCTTCAATGACCTATAGTAGTTAAATGAATAAGGAAGAGAATCAAGTATCACCTTTTCATCCCATTCCTTCTCACTCAATACTCCTGATTGAACGAATCTTCGTGGAAGAGGCAAAAGAATGTGTAGAAGATCCAATGAGCAAGAGTCTCTATAAGAATGAAAAGATGGGTGAAAGAGAAGAGTTTCATGGACATAACGGTAAATTGGACAGATTCGCTATCACGCTACGGCTCAAGTGTCTATTTCACCATTATGGCGCGAAAATACAGAATACATGGGATAATCCGACAGATTGCAAGAAAGACAGAAAGGAAATGATCGTTAATTTTTTTAAAACAAACTCCCCTGATTGATAAATGTCAGAAGGGGAGGGGGGGGTTTAGGGTGTCGCTTTTAGAACGTTATTGACAGCCTTTGCGGCCGTCCATCACATCGCAGAGGCAACAGTTAAGAATGAAGTTAGACGGCTATGAATCAGAGACTGTCTATAACATTGTAAAAGCGGCACCCTAGGTGTAATGAATGACTTACTTAGTAATGTCTCCATTGAATATTTGTAGAAGGAGCGCAGCCACACGAATATATTGTGATAAACTGAGTTGTAATTGCTCCTTAATGTTCTCTTTGTCTTGTCTTCTCTCATTTGTCATTCAACTTTTGCCAATTGTAACCGTGCATCCAGAAAGTATAGTTGAACAGTTGATACATCACTGAGTACACGCAAGTCTTCAACAAAGAATCTCAAATCATTATCTAATGTAACAAGATATACAAATGATCTCTCACTTAACAGAATGAAGGAGGTAGATCTTGGCATTTGATTTGATATTTGATGGCAATTCAGATTGGAACAATGTCTTTTCTCCACTCAACCAATGTAGTTGTTGTCTAAATGTGTGATTGTCTTCGTCATTCATTCTTCCCACTTACTTATCATCTTCCCATCCCAATCCAAACAGGTGTCTGTCACATTTTTGCAATCCACAATGAGTGGCAACTACTTCATGTAGTTCATCTACTTTCATACGAGGAAGAACAGTCAACTGTTCGAAGAGAAGAATGAAATGTCAATCAATGCAAGTCTCACCTCCAGATTCTCTCCTTCCAATAATCGAATACTCACATGTCGACATTGTACACCCATACACTAAAAGTGACAATATACAGCTATTCAATATGGAACAAATAGCAACATGAGGGATTGCAATTGTTTGTTATAATGAAATGATATTCTTTTCGAGATATTTGAAAGACCGCAGAGTATGATTATTCGATCTTTCCACTAACAGTACACATCATGAAATTTGCAAATTTGTCAAAGCTGGCAATAACAATGAGCTTTTGTTGAAAATACACAGGTCATCAACTCAATGGTCTGCTGCACAGACTGCAACACGCAACCACAATGCATTAAAGATCATTTATAGTTTCCTTCATATTTGCATCTTAAATATATATATTTTGTAATGTTCCCAACTGAGATCACCGTGGTGCACTTCGTTTCACATGATCTGCTCATTGGCAAGTTAAGAAAAACGCAATGGCAAATTTTGAAACCCGAATACTTTATGGTCTGTGATCAAGAGTGCCCTTCATTTAGCATATCCCACACCAAAAATTCAAAGAAACGATGTTGCACAGAGAAGCATTTCCGAGCAAATTATCAATTTCTGGACGATGTAACCAGCACTCACCCGATGGGTATCACATTTTTATTTATTATTAACCTATTTCAAGTCGTGACTTTGTTCAGTTTCCAGTGTCCATGATTTACATGCAGAATGAAGAGAACATACTATGGATTCCCAAAAAGAGCGAGTATATAAGAGAGAGATACTAGAATAAGAGGGAATAAGTGAAGGGGTATTGAGAGAGGGAAAGGACAATCCCCTCCAAACATTCAGACTTCTCCTATTTCCCTCTATTCATTAACCTCATGTCTCGACTGTAGAGAACTTGATGGAGTGAAACATTGCCTCTCTTCAATGTTTGTATGGAACCAGAAGAGGACAAAGGGAAGAATTGAAGCCAACTAGACACCTTTGTAGGGAATGGTATTCGAACAAGAAAGTGTATCCTGCTTCTCTAAGTCATTCCGAGATATTGCATCTCGCAAGTTATAAAAAAGGTTATGAATAAAGGAGAGAAAGAGAATGGACGTTGTTATTACAGTAGTGTTATTTAGTGGTCTCTACAGCTCATCAATTACATTGCAAGTACTATGCAAAGAGAGGCAGCAGTGGTATTAGAGAGGATTTAGATACAACAGCAAAGGAGAAGCAACCACCATTATTCTGCACTAAGAAAGATATAAAAAGGAAAAGAGAACGGATAGAAGTAACTGGTTGAGAGGATGAGCCACATTACTCTTAAAGTGAAAAAGAGAGGGAGAAGAGAGTGGAAGAGACCGGCCCTCACATTCCCCCTGTAGCCACTCTCAATGCTCTTTTGTATGGAGAGTGTCATCCAAGGCCAAATGAAGACTCCCCCCC
>JACMIF010000748.1:0-32264 GCA_014805445.1 Diplogasteroides magnus
TTGCTGGTGTGGAGTCAGCTTCATCAGGCGCGGCAATCTTCAGAATCATTTGGTGTTCGGAACACACAAGATTCGTCCAGACAAAGTGACAATGATCGACTATGCACTCGGACTGTACAGGAAAGGCCTCGAAGAACTGCAGGAACAACACTCTCTGCTCCCACTTCAAGATACTGCAGCTGCTGTACGTGATGCCACCATTCCTACTGCCATTGTGGGATGGGCACTTCGATCGAGGAAGATTAGTAGAGCACTGCCGAAGAAATCGAGGAAGCTTGTCACGCATAAAAGGAGATGAGTGGACCGAAGAAGAGGGTTGATCCAGAGGAGGCTTTCCGAAGGATGATGGAAAGAGATGACATCGAGCCAGATGAGAGGATGACAATGGAGCAGATCAAGGGTCTCATTGGTCGTCTGAGTTCAGCAAGCAAGAAGGGAGCGAAGCCCAAGAGATTCAGATTCAGAAGAGGAGAACCAATGGAAATAGACAGTGAAGGGAATGTGGAGGAGGAGGAGGAAGAGGAGATTGAAGAGTGGGAACAAGAGGAGTGCTCACTGTTGGATGAGGATGACAATCAAATATTCACAGATGATCACATAATTTTTGAATTCTTCATTAACCATCAAAAACTAGATCTATTCTTTAAAAACCCAACAGAACCCATCATTAATACTTATGATAATGATGCTACAATCAGAGATACAGAAGAATAATAAATGTTTGTTTGATCACATGACTCTGGAAAAACTGCAAAAACAACGTCACAGACGGAATTCGAACCCGCGACCATTTGGCGGTAGGCGCGCGTCTTCGCATTAGGCCAGGGTGCACTCAGGCTCAAATCTTCCTCATTCAGGTCGGAATTACAATACGTTGGTTACCGATTTTTTTCATGAAATTTCGCTCCAAGATGTAAAATGTCGTGGAGAATCGAATGAAACAATAAAATAGACCGACTTAGGCCAAATTTTTTTCAAGACGGCCGATTTTCGGAAACAAATGGCCATAACTTTGTCAGTTTTGAGTTTCATGGGACGTTTCCAACAGCAAAAAGTCTTATCTCGTCGAGACGATCAAGAATCACTATACTTTTATAGGGTTTGGACGCCTAGGAAAAAGTTAGATTTTCCGAGTACGAACTTTGCCGAATTTTCCTACCTCTCAAACTCATTTTCAGACATTGAGATGTTGATTTTTGAACTCAGCGTCCTCGACTTAGTCAGATATAAAAGTTTGAAGGGGGGTCAACTTTTGACTGTGTGCCAACCTCGCGGTCTGATAACTCACTCCAGTCAGATAGTGTCTGTTAAATATTTCAATTGTTTGATTTTTTTTAAATTAAAGAAGTTGTCGAATTGATTTGATGGGACGTCTTCGGTACGTCCATTTTCGGTGCGGGAACTAATCAGATAGTGTCAATTGTAGCTCTCCAAATTTGGGTTTCGAAAACGGTGGCAAAGTACAATTGTCGTACGTCGAATCTCTATTGATCTGTCGACTGATCCATGTGAGAGAGCATAAGTGAAATGAGATTAGACTGTTTGTTGACGACCATTCTCACAATATGCTTGGCCGCCGAATTCCACAGGGGTTCTAAAACGAAAAGTTGTCGTCATTCTTCTCCGGGGCGCAGTTGTCTCACCCCATGACAGACGACAGCGCGGCGGAGAAGAATGACGACAGATTCACCGTTTTTAAACGCCTGATTTCCACTCTATCCGCAGAAACATTTAAAATCAAATATTTTTTGAGGCGTTTAGTTTAGCAATGAAGAAGACTTCTCATTCGTCTTGTCTGCATTTTTAATACTCTAATCTTCATTATTTGTCTCTCACTCGCTCTAATGAACTTCTTGATGTCAGTTGTATTCTCTTGCGGACTGTCCTGGCTGGTCGACCCCCATTGGTTTCGATGCCCATTCACATTTGATATCACGAGGCAAGCCACCCAGTCATGCCTTGGAAATTTAAAATTTCGAACACCATGACTAGTGGAGACCTCGAAACGCATATTTCTAACCTCCCTCTTCTCGTCCGAGCTGTTGTCTATGAGGTAGAAAGACGACCGCTCGGACTAGAACAGGGAGTCATTGACTAGGGGTTCAAAATCGGTAAATTTGGCGTCATTCTTTTTCGCCGCGCGGCTGTCTATTTTGAACTCCTGACCATGACTTGTCAGACTGAAATTTTATGTTTCACCTTCGTGGATGGTCGTCTTCGCAGCTTCTTCTGTTTCTGATTTTTCGGCTAACTTTTAAAAGCGATGGTTTGGCGCTAAAAGTCTATTCCAATACTCTGGAAACCTCCGCGCTGAGTATCGTACTTAGTCCCGCCTCTCTTGTATCTATTCATTCTGGTTACTTGTTCGCCTATGACCTTGTGGCAGTGCTTATTTTTCTGCGTCCATCCAATCGCAATAGTGTACCTAGTCTTTGATGTCCTATGGAGTATTTCACAGATCGGAACAAAAATTACAGAAGTTCTTCGAAAAGTGTTTTCGAACTTTTTCTTAGAAATTCATTTTCAATTCCTTCTATTTGCCTTGTGGTCGAAGCGCTTAGCCTTACGAATATTACAGTGGGTTATTGCAGCCGAATTGATGATTATCTCGTTTTTGTCTGCAACAATCATTATATAGGCCCTAGGCATGATATTTCATGCCGTTACTCAGGGGGTTATATATGTGTTAATTGATGCCTTCTAAGTTTTCGAAAAATACTCACTAGGCATAGTCACCATTTCCGAATGAAATCCCATCACTTTGCACCTTTCATTAACTTCGCACATCCATTCCTCATCTCGCTACAGGATACCGAGGAGAGTGAATGTGTGATTGAGAGAGTTGTCCCTCAAATGACGGGGTGTTATATGATATAATATAACTTAAATACATATATCTTCGCTTTCACATTATACGGGGTTCGTGGTCGTGTTTATCCATTCAGATGAACAACAACTGCGCTATAATGGTGAAATGGATAGATGCGCCATCGTTTTTGTCGTTCTCACGGCGCAATTCTCTATTTCACCATTATGGCGTAAATATCCATGGCGCTGCTGTCTTTCACCCGTCCACTCTTCTCAATCACGTCCTTGGCGGTCGCTCATTCTTCTCTCGCGCATTTCCTTCTTAACCACTCGACCAACATCACCTTATCTACCACTGTTTCTTCTATCGTCTTCTCATTACTGCTTCCTGAACATGGTGCATAGTGAGACTTGAATTGGAATGCTCCAAACCTGAAGACCTACGATTCTCCGCTAATTGAGAATAAACAAGAGATAAATTCTTATTATTCGCGCTCACCCCCCCCCCTTTCCACACTGCCTCTACATCCCAGATAGAAGAGATTGAAGATCATGATGTGGGTGCCGGAGGTACTAAGGCTATTAGTGAAATGCCGATGATTTGGGAATCAGTCTGATAGGCCACAGCTCTGCGGAGAAGAATGACGACACATTTCCGCTTTAGGAAGCACATAATTTTTTTCTCTTATAATTATCTTGTCTGCCGTCTTTCCAAGAAGGTCTATTTCATCGTTCTCATCGTGAAAGTCTCTTATGACATTTGCGCCATGATAGTGAAGAAATCTCCTGTATGGAGTTCATTTCCAGTTTACCATTATTATGGCACAAATATCCAATGTTCATTTGTCTTTCATCCTTCGCGTCAGCACTATTATGCGTCCAAACTGAACTGTTGCTCTAGTCTATTTATTTCACACTTGAAACATATTCCGTGACGACGAAATAGCACGTAATATGAGAGATCTGGGTGGCATCCAGGTGTGAGACGCGTATTAGGAATAACAGTTCAGATAGGATGAATAATACAGTTGAATATCTTTGCTTCGATTCAGTATGACTGTTGCTTACATTGCAACCGTTCTTATATGGCGATGCTCCCCGACTTTTCCTCTAACATACATATGAAGCGTATATGTTTTGCAGATGTACGCCACCAGTAACGATCCATGGTTGCCTCAGTTGGCGAAAGGCGTTCTCGAGCAGGACGAGGAATGTGATCCTAATGGTAAGTATCTACAGATTCTTGTCATAGCGATTAGCTTAAGAATGCTATAACCATTTAGACAATGATAGGGGAACGTTTTTGCAGATAGCAACCCTATAGTAACAACGTCTATTAATTAATTAAGGTTAATTTAGGGCATTCCGCTAGTAGAAACAAATAATGGAATTAAAAGTTCACTGATAATCAGCTCAAAAATCAATGATTTTTGTTTTAGACCCAAAGCGGAATGTTATTTGTCCCTGTGGTTTTCCCACAGTTCATTTGTTGCAGGCCCTTCAAGCAGTCAAACAAATGATCAGAGCATGGACAGCGAACGATTCGACGACGACTACGGTAAGACAATGAAACGCGCAGAAAAACTGCCAATATTTGCATTTTTGAGCGATTTTGGCAGTTATTTTAGTGTACGATTCGCCGACGAGATCGCACAGAAAAAATGATATTGGGCGAATGTACTGACCATGAGATTAATATCAATTTGCTACGCATCGGCATTCTCGCTAATTCTGGCATCAGCATTAAAGGAGCCACAAAGGGAGATTTATTTGCATGCACTTTCGGGATCACTTATTCCCTTACTCTCTCGTTGTCAGAGTAAACCGCTCTGGCGACGAGAAAGTGGAGGAATGGAGAGAAGTGAACCCGAAAGTGCATGCAAATAAATCTCCCTTTGTGGCTCCTTTAAATAATTTGGTTATCAGTAGTTTAGTTATGTTAGCAGTCTAGTGTTTATATATGAAGCGTTAATAGTCGCTTTAGTCGTATACAAAACTAAATACATTTCATTTCACAGGATGGATCAACTCCCCTGTATTGGAACGCGAAGAAGGCATGGGGTCGATCGTCGATGATCTGTGCAGAACTGCCGATTTCGAGTCCGCATTTTCTGTCGACTGTGCCCCTTTACCACGTGAGAAACAGGAGTTCTACATCGGTAAATTTATCGTCATTCTTCTCCGCGGAGCAGATGTTTCACTACACTGACAGACAACCGCGCTGTGGAGAAGAATCACGATAAATTTATCGATTGTTTCTTTTTTCATTATCTCATTGTATTTCTCTAGTGCATTGAATATTAGAGTTTCTATACTAAAACAATAGTAAAGTGCATTTCTCATTTGTTTAACCTCCACTGAGTTGTTGTACCTACGTTCTATAGAAAACCGCTCCGGTTCTGAGGGGATTAGACGAATGATAAATACCCCATTATTATCGATAAATTGTTCGATAGAAAATAGGGACTCAAAAACGGTAAATCTGTCTTCATTCTTCTCCTGCGCGCGGTTGCCTTATCCCATGATGATAGACAACAGCGCTGCGGAGAGGAACGACGACAAATTTACCGATTTCGAACACTTTGAAAACCAATTGAACATCATTCTTCAGAGTCCGCCCATGATTTGAGTCCAGTTGAGAATACTGGAAATGATGCCTTCGACAGCTTTCTCAAGGCTCCCGTGCAATTTTTGAATGCAGCTATTGCAAGAGTCGACCTGTCGAGAGGAGCGCACAACAGTGCATCAGGTGGACAAGAAAATGAGGCTGGTGCATCAGAAGGTGACATTTTGATTATTCGTAGAGTATCTAAATACTGCCGGGTTTCTAACCCCAAATAAAAAAATTTTTTCTATGAATTTCGACAATTTCTCGAAAATACTTGCTTTGGCATCTAGATGTGAGAACGCTTCTCGAAACGGGATGTCATTCATGTAGAGTAGACAATTTCTGAATAACAAATATCAAATTTTCAGATCCGAAATGCCGTGCAACCCCTCTACTTGAGGCCATTCTACGGTCTCCCGTAATCGATCAGCGCATCAGCCAAGCGTAAGTCTATACAGTCTGTTAAGAATGCAGTCATTGTGACCATAAGAGTGCATGAACGATTTTGTATTCGATTATTACACGATTATGATTCTCAAGTAGCAAGTTGAGGTGCAATCACGATATTCACGAGAAATGTTTTAGGATGCTTGTTGTGTCCGACACTTCTGCATCACACAAGGAGCCTGCAGCAGGACCGCAGAAACGAGAGAAGAAGATCAAGTCGGCGCTGAACAAAGAGCTGCAAAAGAAGTGCAAGGAAAGGAAAGCCAGGAAGAATACGGGTGAGTATTTAGATAATTTATTTAGTAGGTAGGAAATCCAAGGAAAACTATTTTTTCTGTCATCTAATTCTTTCGGAGCGGTTGTCCACCACAGGAGAGAGACAACCGATCTGAATGTGAGGGAACTAGACTACAGAAAAATAAAATTTGTTTTTGCTTGGATTTCATACCCTAATATTTATTGTTTCTTAGAGTGCAGGTTTCATTCGTCAAATATCATTTACACATGAGATATGGGGTGAAAGAAAAGAGCGCCACGGACATTTGCGCCATAGTGGTAAAATGAACACGCCGTCGTTCTCAAGTGTCCATTTGATCCTTATAGCGCAAATGCCCATAGCGCTCCTATCTTTCACCCGAGATATGTGTGTAACAAAATATTTTTTCGACACTTCTTTTCCCTGACTTATCCGCTAACTATAACTATCTATGTTTTCAGTTTCCGCTAGTCTGGACGTGCAGAACGCCGAGAAGGAGCTAATAGCGGAGTGCGCCGGGTACGTTCCAAAAGGCACTGCCTTCTTTTCACATTTTTGCAAACGTCGTGTATTGCATTATTTACTAGAGACTGTCAATCGACTCAAGAAGTGCATTCCTTTTCTCTGACTCATGTTCGAGTTGTCTCTCGCAGCTGATAGACAACCGCTCGGCATGAATTATGAATTAGAGAAAAAGAATGCACTTCGTGAGTAAATTAGAGGTCTCTTTTATCTACTATGCTACACAATATCTTATTGTACCATTAGATGCAGATGCAAAGAATGAAGGTTGTGCATGCTTAAAATTACGTTTCCCTATTTCAGTGCCTCCGTGGCAGAGTCTTCTCGCAAGAAATCGCAGTCACTATCGACCACCGCAGTGGACAAGAAGATTCCAGCGCCGAAACTTGCCGACATTCTTGAGAAGAAGACGCAGCCTAATGGTAAGGCGTTAATATTAGGGCTTTTATATTCTTAAATTTGTCGATATTCTCCTCCGCAGCTCGGTTGTCTATCGGGGAGTGAGACAACGGCGCTGCGGAGAAAAATGACGACAAATGTGCCGATTTAGAAACCCTAGTGTATGCGTTCTCTTTTAGTTCCATTTCTCATTATCTAATGACAGAACAAATTTTTCCTACATACTTGTTTGTTTTAGGAAACACGTCACTCTGCTTTTTCCTCCTGCAAAATCTCTTCGATCCTTACATGAAGCATGCAATCCACTTCATCGATGACGACTACACATTCAGGCAGGATTTTATAGAATAATTTTTTAATTGCAGCCTTTTAAATAAAAATAGAAAATTTTTTTGATAATTTAAAATTTCTCCTTTACCACATTTACTATGTAGAAAATATTTCAGGATCCGTGACGCTGATGCAATGCTTGAATTATGGAGAGAAAACAACAAAAGACAGCAGAAGGTTTGTTTCCCTGTCTTGCTGACGATTGTGAACTCTCCAATTTGAGTGCTATTTCATTGCCTTTTCTCAAACATTTTAAACACGTATTTGAGATTATAAATCGGCAGAAAAGTGCATTTCTCATTCGCCTAATCCACTCGAAACAGTTGTCTATTGCTAAATAGTAGAGACAAAGGATTAAATAAATGAGAAAGGCACTTTACTACCGTTTTAGAACCCTTAATATTGACGTTCATTCAGGTCCACTGGAAGTCGTTGACAAGATCGATTCGCCTGTACTACGACAGCAAATTCATCAAGGAGGATTCAGAGAAGGAAAGGAAGTGGAAGCTAAATCCCGATTATGTGAGACATTTAACATTCTAAATTTCAACTTTAGATAGTGCTATAAAAATTTGATATATGTGGTTAGCGAATGTTTTCTCGGGTTGGCAGTTTAACTTTTTGGGTTATGTTTCGAGACCATTATATATTTGAAGGCATACCCTCTGTGAAACATAATCCATAATGCCAAAGTGCTAACCAGTGTTTTTCAGGTGTATCTCGCCATCAAAGGAGTTCCGAAGGTGGCGGTCGACTGCTATGTGGCATTGCACAAAGAGGTATGACAACATAATTATTTAGGGAATTATCAGGAATTCCCTCCGTGGGTCGGGAAATTGGTAGTGGCTTGCCACAAAAGGTATAGAACCGGAGAAAATGACTAAGGAGCACCGGTCTTGAATCCCTTACAAGGAACTGGCTTAGCAGATTCCCCTCCTCAGCGGCTACGCTTGATAGGAGTAGACCTTTACCTTTTTTTAACCTTTTTATCAGGAATTATGAGGGCTATCCACACAATGTGTCCTGTCGCTCGTTTAGAGATCACGTTCTAGACTATAACATATTTTTAAAGGATCGCTTCCTACAATAAGCTACCAGGGATTCTAAATCGGTAAATTTTTCGTCATTATTCTCCGCAGAGCCGTTGTCTCTCTCCTTGAAAGGCAACCGCTCTGCGGAGAAGAATGACGACAAATTTATCGATTTATAATCCTATTAGGTACACCGCCATTGTTCATTAATGATGTTGTCAACAAGATTTCTTTCAGACCGGCCCGTTGACTGATCGTACTCTGCCTCTGCCACAGGAGGTACACGAGGTTGTGCCCTACGTGAGGACGGGCTTCGAGTCTCACATCCACGGCGGAGAGACCTTCATGCAGAGAGCGAATCTCTTCAAATGCGGAATGCTGCCACCCCGACCGGCGACGCCTGGATACCAACCTCCATCATGCAACTATCCGGATGACCAGGGCGCTGCTCAACCTCAACATCAGCAGATGCTTCCAATGCCAACACACCCTCTCACGAACGCTCCAATTCCTCAACATTATCAGTGCACCTCAATGCCTCCTCAGTACCCGGACAATGCCCAGTCTTCCCATTTCGTTCGCAATCCTCAGTTCCCTCATCAGATGCTCCCCATGCCCTTGTTTGACCAGAATCAGCATCTTCCCCATTCTCATCATTTGCCTCCATATCATAATGCTTTTCCCTCTTATCCTCATAATCAGGTATTCCAACCCCATCATCCTTTCACCAATTCCCCGTTTGTTTCATCTCATTCTGCTCATCCATCTTCACATCATCCGTCGTCTCTTGTTTCATCCAATGTCATTCAACATTCACAGTCCAATCCTTCTCCATATTATCCAATGTCCTCTCCAAATGAGAATGTCGCTCCTCCACAGCCCGTAGTTTCCCAATCGGCTTCATTCCATCATTATCCTCCGACTTGTCACAGTCAGAATGCATATCCGTCGTCGTATTGCAACCATTCGTACCATGCTCATCCCCACTCTCATCCCGCCCAACATACTTTCTCGTCTCCCCAATCGATCCACTCTTCCATCCATTCCCCTCGTGCCCACCCATATCAACGTCCAGCTCATCACGATCACATGCATCACTTGAACCCCATGCATTCTGCTTCCCAGCAGGTCCAGAATCAGCCTCACCAGTTCTGGAATTATTCACAGTAAGCTTCTACCTATTCCGTGTTATCTGCTGTATTTAATATCATTATTTATGCTTTTATGACATTATCATTAATCGTTTGTTGCTACTCGTTGTTTATACTGTTGTTTTCACTTCAAAGTTGCGCACACTTACTCTTTCCGACTTATTCTTTCCTAATTCGGTGTTATCATTTGCCTCACTTCCCACATTGCCTCTCTCTGCCGAGTCCGTTGACCGTCTAAATCGAGTATGATTTTGGCCGGTGACACGTTACGGTGAGGTCCAATCAAGGTGCACTATGCAAATTGCCTCTTTTTTCGTATAATTGTCTCCGAAAGCATTTGTTATTGATCATTTGCTGTATTGTGAATTCGTTAACTGCGTCCTATCCATCTATATTGTTGTGATTTCTTTTATACATCGGACGATTGTTTTGCTTGTTTCTATAAACATGATTATCCACCAAAGCTTGCGCTCCGTTCCTTTGGCGAAATGGGCATTTGTGCCATAATGGGGCTCGACTCAAACATCCGATTCATTATGCGCGTGCAATGCTAAGGGTAAGGCAGTATATATCTGGTTCCAGAATATAAATACATACGTCAACCAATGATATTGTGTCTCTCCATCAGTGTCTCAAAAGGCAGAGACGAATTTAATACTATCTATTTGACGTTTGCGATATCAAATGTAGAAATGCGAATCTTTCAAATGCCTATTGTAACGATCGGTTTGCCCCTTCAACAAATTCTTGCAGCATTATCAATGATCACAATATCAGATCGTTTCGTAAGCTTATTTATCTGGATAGTACTATAGTATATTCACATCTGAAGCATTTACTACATCACACTTTCGGGATTAGGATTTGGCTAATACGGACGAAATGCAGGCTTTTTCGAATATTTATTAGAATGTGGTCGCGCATATGTGCGGTTATCATCGAGTCTAGGAACATTTTCTCTTGGTTGTGTACAATCGTCTTTCAGGGCAGTTGGACTCCAAGGGGAAACTCCTTCTTCTTCCTGGTTGATAGTAACCGACGTGGAAACGATTTCGTATTTCGGAAAATCGTTTGGCGACGGGCGCGACGCGGAGTGTGCTTTCTTCGTCTCTTTATCCCTGAGCATTCTAGAATATTCTTCGCGAAGCTGAGCATCTTCATCTTCTTCCACTTTTGAAATTTCATGTGCCTTTTGTCCATTCTCCAGAGGCGCAGACTTCACTTCGGATTGACCTAAGGGGGAGCTGTTCGTTGCAACATTGGCTGGACGATTGCCGTTTTCTTGGGATATAGTATGACCTTCGGAGGAGTGCATCGTAGTGTTGTTCGCATCGGAAGCGTGTGGTGCAGCCCTCTTCTCACTGGGAATAGTTGATCCAGTACCTTTGTCAGCTTCGGATGCTGCAGAGGATGGACGATGGGCATCAGAGGAGGGCACAACTGTGTTATTCTTAGTAGGAGCTACAGAACGCGGACGATTATCAGCCTCGGGGATTACGGGAGATGTAGGATGGGTGTGCGAAAAATGTACAGCTTTGTTCTTTGCAGCAGGATCCATCGGCGTTGGGGCATTGTGATTGTGAGACGGTAGTGGAGATACGGGCTGCGAGTCAGAGGAATGTACAGTTGAGTTACTAGAAACTGGACGAATATCTGCTGAGACTACTGGGGATTCTGGTTCAACTACGGTAATATTTTGCACAGGGGGATCCAGCACGCGCTGGTGCTCGAGAAACGTTCTATTGTTTTCACTTCGACCTTGCGCACACTTACTCTTTCCGACTTATTATATCCTAATTCGGTGCTCCCATTTGCCTCACTTCCCACATTGCCTCTCTCTGCCGAGTCCTTTGACCGTCTAAATCGAGTATGATTTTGGCCGGTGACACGTTGCGGTGAGGTCCAAACAAGGTGCACTAGCAAATTGCCTCTTTTTTCGTATGATTGCCACCGAAAGCATTTGTTCTTGATCATTTGCTGTATTGTGAATTCGTTAACTGCGTCCTATTCATCTATATGATTGTGATTTTTTAAACATCGGACGTTTGTTTTGCTTGTTTCTATTATATAAACATAATAATCCCCGACAAGAGAGTTTTTGTAATTTTATTTTTGAAACCTTTATCGCATCACTGAAAGTGGATGGTACATATCTAAATATCATCTGAAGCATTCATTTCACAATACAATTTCGCGAAATTCTAATAATTGTTATTATTTGGTCGGGGCTGAGTGAATGCCGTACTAGTCATATCGACCACAAAGTCTCTGGGAAGGATTTAGCGTATCCGCTTGTTTTCGGTAGTTTAGGAATCGCGTCCGTTGGTTGCGGATCACCTTTTCCTATGGCTTCCGATTTCCAATGAGGAACTCTGCTTGACGACTCCTCAACTGCCGTTGAAACCTCATTCCTTTTTGACAGTTCCTTTGCTGGCTGCTGGCTGACTGGAGGCTCCTCCCCCTCTTCCTTTCCGTTGCGCATCCTTTCTAATTCCTTGCAAAATTTGTCATCTTCATCGTCCTCCCCCAAGAAGTGCACTCGTTTATTAGATAACGGCTTGTTGTTGGCGCTGGAAGACCCTGCTGCTTCCAAAGTAACTGTGTTTCCATTGG
Source organism: Diplogasteroides magnus (assembly GCA_014805445.1). Classification (NCBI taxonomy): domain Eukaryota; kingdom Metazoa; phylum Nematoda; class Chromadorea; order Rhabditida; family Diplogasteroididae; genus Diplogasteroides; species Diplogasteroides magnus. The sequence continues at coordinate 12,166 of JACMIF010000748.1, forward strand.
ATGCTGAGTCGTTTCCCGTAGGAATGACTGGACGATTGCCGCCTTCTGCTGACATGTTATGGCGTTCAGGAGAATCCATGGATGTTTTATTCGCAGGTGAAGCAGTCGGATTTGCGCTGTGGTCAGCGTTGTTGATGACAGCAGAAGCACGTTGGAATTGAGAAGTTGTTACGGTGGATGTAGCAGTGTTTGGACGATGTTCAGGATTAGAAACGACCGGAGATGCACGATTGGGCTCAGCATCAGAAGCGTGCGCGGGTGTGCAGTTCGTACTGTGAATAGTTGATCGAATACTTTTCTCTGCTTCGGAGACTGTAGGGAATGGACGATGGACATCAGAGGAGGGCACCGCTGTCTTATTCGTAGTAGGAGCTACAGGATGCGGACTATGATTAGCCTCAGAGATGCCGGGAGACATAAGATTCGATTGCGAAGGGTGTACGGCTGGGTTATTGGCTGTAGAATCAACGGGCCTTGGTCGATGGTCATGACTAGTGGCCAAGGTAGATACAAGATGGGATTCAGAAGAATACACAGTTGAGTTACTAGCAATTGGTGCAACTGGACGAATATCTGCTGAGACTACTGGGCATTCAGGTTCAACTACGGTAATCTTTTGCACAGGGGGATCCAGGACGCGTTGGTGCTCGAGGAACGTCGCAAGCTTGTGAGCTAAACCGGGCATGTAGACCTTCTCACTGGGCACCATCCTGTATGCACGCTGGCCCTTGAGAGCGCACGACACGAAGTCCTGAAGGTAGAGAAAGAATAGCCTGCTTGAGTTCTTCAAAAACATTCATGATATTATTTTATTTGCACCCTAAAGAGAACTTCATAGCCGATTTTAAAATGTTCGTCATGCTAACCTCTCATTACTATAAATTACAGTCTATGCTAACATATACTATATAGTGAAGGCAAATGAAATCCTAAAGTTCATTCCGTCATCCTGTATTCTCCAACGCGCGGTCGTCACTATGAATTAGAAACGACCGAGCGAATGAGAGAGCAGAGAGGCAGAATGAACTTTGGGATTTCATTTTCCTTCACTAAAATTACACTAACCTTTATGAACTCGTAGGCAGCCACGCGCGTATCCAGACTGTCCCTTACTTCATATTTCTTTTCGCTAATCGCACTTACCAGAGTCTGGAAACGACGTGAATACTAGGGGTTCAAAATCGGTAAATTTGCCGTCATTCTTCTCCATCGCGCGGTTTTCTAATTCCCTCATAGATAACAGCGCGACGAAGAAGAATGATCGATTTTTAAGCCCTTGTGAATACATTTCCGATATGTCCGTTTTAAAATTACCTGCTCGATGCATTTATCAATGTAATGAGCTTCCTTTTCTTCCAGCAAGAAGTCGATTACCTTCAGCGCCTTCAATATGGCAACTATTTTGGAAGAATAGGTCGAAATTTATCTAGAGACCGTGAATCGCCTCTCGAAGTACATTCCTTTTCTCAAACTAATTGTCGAGCGGTTGTCTGCAATCAGCGAGAGACAACAGCTCGACAAAGAGTTAATGAAAAGGAATGTACTTTGAGAGCCGATTAATCGAGTATACTTTTACCTCCTCGTCTGAAGCCTCATTGAAGCTCGTGTAGAAATCATTACTGTCGTAATCTCTACGAATGAAGTTGTTCACAAGAGAATGTACTCGTTCGGTAGCAGAAGATGAGCGATTGAAATACGAGGGCTTCCAGCTAAATTATTCGTTTTTCAGGTAGAGTAAAGCTCATTTCTCATTTGTCTCATCCACCCGGAGCTGTTGCCTATCTCTCGTAGAGACAATTGCCCCGCGGAAATCAGAGAATGGGCAAATGCACCTTGCCATTGACTTACATTACTTACTTTTTAGAACCTTGTCTTATGCTATGAGAGAATTCCCAAACCTTATTCAAAATACAGAGAACCGTTTATCCCATGAAAAGTGAGCTATTGAAATGTTCGAATCTTACACTGGCTTTGGTTCGTGCCATCGATAGATGAACAGATGCATCCTCTTTTCGTCTCGTCTAATAAATTTTTGCAATGGACAGATCTGGTTGTCACGTCTATAATAGAACGTTATTAAATCGATGTTGTTCCTAAGTATCGAAGAAAAGGCTGCTCCTCAAATGGGATAACTTCATGAAAAATGGACTTCCGATTTAGAAACGCTAGTAAATAGGCATGCCCTTCACCTGCTTCGCTTACCTGACTGTTTTCGATTCTGGTACGAAATACTCTACAGTCACTCCTCGTTGATTCCAAATATCATCGTCCAGGGAACGGAAGACATCATCCGATATCTCGTACAATCGACAATTTTTCAGGGAACGGTCGGTAAATTGGACATACTCGCTGAAGATAAATGTTGTGATAACGAACTGTGCATTATGGTTGGCAATAGGGTGTCGCATTCAGTGACTTTAGTGCAATTGTCATTCTTTTAATCCCCGCGGAGCGGTTGTCTATCAAATGATAGGGATGACAGCTCTGCGGAGAATAGACGAATGACAATTGCACCAAAATCACTGAATGCGACACCCTAGTTGGCACTTTGACTACTTTATGGGTTATGTTTCGATACATGTATATTTGAAGATATATCCAATTTGAAACATAACCCATAGGCTAGCATGTCGCTCACGAGTCAAACTCTGGCGTCCGGGTGAACATTCTCAGTCGAGACAGCAAAGGCAGTACTATGGGATCGAACTGGGCGATTTCACTAACGGCCAGAAGTCTGAACAAATACCGCAATTTTTCGCAAATCACAAAAGGACAAAGCGAAACCGTTTGGCGTTTTCTTCGTAAGGCTTCGTGACGAATCCATCGGCGCGCAATGTTCGATCGATTGCTGAATATTCTTTTAAAGAAGGAGGCAAGGGATACTCCTCTCGGGATAATCGATACTCTGCGCCTATTCATTCTTCCCCTCTCCCTCACTTCTCACCTGTCGACTTCTTTAAGCTAGGGCAGTTTTGATGTAAAAATTATTAGAATAGTGTTGTTGAAATAATGCAGTAAAATCGTCAGGCTAAGCTTAAGACTACTTGATATGTATGTAACTATCTTCTTCATTACTCACTCATCCCATCATGATGCTCACCATTGATCCTTGCGTATAACTGTTCGACAGCACTGTCACATCTCACATCAGGCGGCACGCCAGTGGTGTCTCGAAGAAAATGGATCATCTGAAAAATCTTCATAATGCCTATTTTATATCCTAACCGATTAGGATTTTTATTCGCTTTATCAGTAAAAATATTATATTACAGCATAAAGCTTTTGCACCCAAATCAATGATCAGGTTTTGCACATGATAATATTTAACTTCAAAGAGTCTACCTTCATCCATCTTGCAAGGCTTTTTCTTCGCTCATGTAGCACTTTGTCACAATCGCGCCATTTGCTTCGCAAAGGCTTTCCTGTCAGCGCGCAGCCGTATCTTATTTCCAGAAACTGTCGCAGTCCTGTTTGATCACGATTATTTTCGTCGTCGATTTCCACGTGCAGCTTGAGATCACCGCTGAAGGAAAATTATATTATTTTCTATGTTAATAATTGTTAAAGGTACACTCCGGGGCGCCGAGTATTGCAAACTGACATTAGACACGGTAGCTCCTTTAATTGAACTTTTCTCTCATTTTTGTATCGAAATGGACTAATAGAGAATGCAGTTTACATTCAGAGCTAGGAATTAACATCGCTGTAAAGCCACAATATCAAATTTTCATCTTATTCGCTAATTAGCTGATTCAAATTCTACCGTGTCTAATGTCAGTTTGCGATAGAAATCGACGCCCCGGACTGTACCTTTAAATATCGAGCGAAAAAAATATATAATACATATGAATCTAATAAAATACGAAATATTCTCACAGCTGCTCATCGAAGCAAACTCGGTGTGCGTTTCCTTGTTGTCTACACGCTTCTTTTAACGATTCAAACAGCACGGACCCCAAATTCTCCAAATTTTTGGAGTAACTATTGAAGAATTTACGAGCCTAAATGCAGTTATAATAATACTTAAAGAAGCCACAAACGGAGATTGTTTTGCATGACCTTTCGTTATCACTTCTCTCCATTCCCCCCACTGTCTCGTTGTCAAAGTAGACCGCTCTGACGACGAGAAAGTGGGGGAACGGAGAGAAGTGATAACGAAAGGTCATGCAAAACAATCTCCCTTTGTGGCTTCTATAAATCATGAATTTCATACCACCTCTTTGTCAACAATCGACAAAATGTTTCCGAATAGCATATCACCATCAACTTCCGATATATCGTCAATTTTCTTTGCATGATCGTGCAGACACTGTTAGATGAGATAATCAATATACAGTTTACTGAGCCTTTCGTCACCTCTTCGACGATGTTTAAGTAAATGTCGTAGTCGTACTGACAGGTTAGATCTAAATATTTCAATGTTGTCAATCCATGGAACGAAATTAAAAATGTACAACTTTGCTCCAGTGGCGCTTCGACTTCCAGGAACTTCCATATTTCTCTCTCATCGCTCTTTTCCTCGAGTAAACCGCGCAGACTGGCGAAAAAATGATTCACTGGGCCCAGTGATGGCTTCTGAAAGCAGAGCAAATGCAATTGATAAGATAAACCATGTAAATATATACACACCAAAACACCAATTCGCCAGAAGCAAAAACTCATTGCCCTTCATAATAGTTATCCGTGATGTATTTTTAACAGTATATTTACAAAACTGCTATAACCCACCCACCTCTGCCCATACATCAGACAGTAATTCCGCTCGCCGAAAGAATTCGTTGCTGTTATCTCATCATTTATCGTAATTCAGAAGCCTTTACCTTGTGCTCATTTTGCAATATTTGAACCACTTGCTGACTCGTTCAAGAAATGCCTTATTGGACCTTTCGCAGTAATTCATGAATTCTTTGTGGGTCGCATGTCCTTCTTTAATTGCTGAACGGGCAGCGGCTGCTAGAGCACGTGCCGTATATATGATAAGTTCCATCTTGTAGCTCCTTATCATTTCATACCTCTAAAAAGGATGTAGATACACACAGAATAAACTTCAGAAAACAGTCGGTCTGCCGTTCGACAGTTTCAAACTGACACCAGTAACATGCATTTTCACAGGAAATCAACGAACCGTAGCTGAATCAATTCGTCCACGATAATCCGATTCTATTCTTTCGAAGAGGTCGCGCAGTGGCTGAAATATAAAAATTATCTGAAATACAAGAATTGAACATTTGCATGTGTGAGCAATAAATGAATCCATTCAAGAATTATTTTCTATAAATGTTTAACCAACCACGCATTCCAAAGCCGCTGTTATGGCCCGCTGCTTGGTATCGTCCGGTGTAAATTTTACATCGTTTTCCGTACTTCCGCCTTCCATTATAACGAATTCTGTTATCCACTTATCGTAGTTGTGTTTATTTTCACAACGATAAAGAAACTCTTCACAAAGTTGTTGAAAAAATCGATTGACGATGCTTTCGTAATATTCTGTCTAGGAGTTACATATTTATCCATGAACATAAGTTAAATAAACTAACCGTTTCCCAAAGCGCAGAGAGGTGCTTCGCTCGGTTCATATGCATTCTGGAAAAAAACGTTACACTATATTTCACTGTAATTAATGAATTAGAATGGATAAAGAATTGAATTGAATTGAAAGTTTGGTTCTGATAATATGCCAAGTTCAAGTCCTACCGTTTCTGTGCGCAGTTGCTCAAGTCTAGCCATTTCTCTGTCCGTGCAAGAAGTGAAGCTTCGCCAGTCCAATGCACACACAGCTTTTTATAGTCGCGGTAGACTCTTGGAGCTTGCAAATTGTGCGAATACGCAGATGAGAGCAGAGCGTGCGCGACCAGCTCGATCAACGTTCTTTTGTACACTTTCTCGGCGAATTGGACCTGTGATTTCACGAATCATTGGGATGAGATTCAGGGTGAAATACAACTGTGCCAAGGATATTTGCGCCATCACTGATATCATTAAAACGGCTATAGTGCCCATTTCGCCGTTATGGCGCAAAGTCCATGGCTGTCTTATCATTCACCCCGAAAAAACAAGCGACAACGCACCGTTTCCGGTGACAATCGCCCACGGGTCGCCGCTTGCAGGGAAGTGATGAGAACACTTTTTGCCTGCAAAACAAACTTTCAGAAAGAGATCCGAAATCGTTTTCCCACTTATTTATAAATGTTATGCATATTTAGAGTATGAAGTCTATACCACTGGTGGCACTCTTCATCTCTAGAAAATGGGTATAAAAGGCATACTTGATGCTCCACAGCTGCTCTGATTGCCCTCAACTCCACGTCCTCAGTCGACCGAGCATTGCGGTCGAATGACATTGCTGTTGGGAGAAGGTATACCGATCAATTTGCCAACATTCCTATCGCTGTAACTGCTTGCTGATATCAGACTGTGAGATCGACCGGCAATCGGCGACAGAAATGCAATACAAATTCATGCGAAACGAGCTCTATAACAAATATTTGCTAAAGTTTCGAAAAGGCTATTTTTTGTATTTGTCTAATTTTCTCCGCTCTGTGGTATATTTATGAATGAGACAACCACTTCTTGGAGATTGGACGAATAAGAAACGCATTCTCTCAAACAAAAATGACCGCATTATAAAGTCTATTCGATATCGAGGAAAATAATATCAAAAGAGAAAAAACAATTATGAAGTTTTGTGAAACATTCGCAAGGGAATTGAAAGCGGTGAAAACGACACTAGGGAACGATTTATGGACCGTTTTCGTCCTTGCGCACCGATGAGTCATTGTCTCTCGCTCATTATAGACAACTGGTCGAATGAGAGCACAGACAAGAACCAGTCCAAAAGTCGTTCCTTAGCACAGTTGGCAGAATGACTAAAATAGTGCATTGCGTCTCTCTGTGCTCTTCATCGTGCGGTCGTGTCTGGCGCATAGGAACGACCGCACGATGGAGAGTACAGAGAGATGGAATGCACTATTTTAGTCATTCTGCCGACCCTGTTCCCTAGTGAAAAGGGAACAAAACGTAATGTTTACTTCAACACACGAGCAATCGTTATCACAACGTTTCGTCCCCTCTCGTTGCAGACAGAATTGTTGATAGCGAGAGCACTCATGCAGTGAAGGCAACAATGTCGTGGATATCAGAACCGTAATGATGAATTGGACACTCGAATCGAATTATGCTAAATAAGAATCACATAAGTATTTCAATGGATAGATATTATTCATGTAAACCGAAATGAAAGAGCCCCTATATATGGAGCGTGAAACTTCTTCCAAATCATGGCTAATGGTCGGAAAAACGACGAAATAGCTCTCAAATTGGAGAGAGCGTAGGAAGGAATTGAAAGAGCGTGCTGAGTATATCAGTAGAGTGGTGGTCATCGGTAATTCTAAGTTAGAATTTCTAACCTCCCCATGCTCCTCCGAGCTGTTGTCTATGAGATTGAGAGACGACCGCTCCGAAGAGAATGGGGAGGTTAGAATTACCGATGACCATCACTCTATATATCGGTTCAGTTTACATGCATAATAATAACTGTTCTAAATCGGTAAATTTGCCATAATTCTTATCTGTCTATCAGGGGATGAAGCAACAACTCTGAGGAGAAGAATGACGAAAAATGGAACTCCTAGTCGTCGATGATGTTTGCGCACTCATTCAAACCGGTCGTCTATGAACTGGATAGAATTAGTCACCTATGACACAACAGAGGCACAATAGTTGCACGTTCCAGTGGTTATTTTCCAAAAATCAAAATGAAGCCCGAATCTTTATCCAGTCAAACAGAGAGTCTGTTCTCCTCAAGATTCCACACAACTGCCAACTGTCACAGTTAGTTGGTTCCTTCCACAATACACTCGCATGGCGTGCCGTAGAGACCTCGAAACGATTCCTCAAACGAGTATGGCGCGGTCCCAAATGAATATCCAATCTAGTATCGAGTATACTAGTTAGAATTTGCAAGTCATTTCATGGATTCGATTCCCCTGCGCAGTCATTTCACCATCTATCGAGTATTGTGAGTGGTTGAACGATTGACTGGTAGTGGATTCGCTTTCTCTAATTCTCTCCTGCCCGGTCGTCCATAGATACTCGATTGGATACTCGATTGAATACTCGTTTCAAGCTTCATTCGAATACAGGGAAACGAGTATTGCGGTCTACTCGTTAGAGCCCTCCCTCGCTCAATCGCGTATCGCTTATATTATTCCTGCAATCTGAAGTAAACTGAGTTCTATATTTAGTGTTGCTGAAACATAAGACGAATCACATCTAGAGACCGTTAATGCGACGAAATAGTGCGTAAATATGAGAGAGTGGCCGTCTTACAGTCACGAAATCAGGGGTGGTGTTCGTACTCGGAAAATCTGTCCAATTTACATGAATAATACTCGTTGCGCGGTCTCTAGCGTGTCGTCAATCAAAAAGAGTATAATTCGCAATAATGTGCTTGGACTTGCGATCGAGCATCTCAAGCAGAGCTTCTACAGTAGAGACTTCAATTTTTGGCCCTATCCTATACATCAATTAAGAGATTCGGCCTTTTTGAAAGTTTTGATAAATTCGTGTATGTTCCACTCAGCCCAAACTTCATTCTACTTTCCTTCGCCGATGGCAGATGGAAGAAAACACCAGAATTTGTTACAGCTTGAGATCATGTTCAAATAAGAGAAATGCTCACTCAGCAATACTTTCATATTTAAGTGTATGATCTTTCCTTAGTTCGTAATCTTTATTCTTATTCATCACCTTCGTTTTTGAACTTCTCTTTTCCTTGCATGGAAGTAGATGTGTTTATTGACGCGAACAGTTCCTATTCTGCCATCTTCAATTTACATGACAGTTCACTCTCTTCCCCCGTTATTTACTTGTCACATTATGAATACTGAACGGAATCCGAGCAGAAGTGCACATTTCCGTCGTCTTATTCCTTCTGAGCGGTTGTCCATGATATGAGAGAGACAACCGCTCCGAGAGAATTAGATGACAGAAATGTGCACTTCTGCTTGGATTCCGTTCCCTAATTATGAATCGATAGTGATGTCCTTTTCACAAATTACCAGCTCCTATTCCTTTGGGGATACTTCAGAGATGGATCGTTCCGCTGTCGCTCTATCATTCACTATCAGCGTTAATAACGCCGTGATTCATTCAATATTCACTCTCGACAGACACAATATCCCCCTTGATTGTTTCCTTCCTTACAAACAAACCACACACTCCAACAACATTCTATCCGTATAAAAGATCTTCGCGCAGGGAGGAGAGCATCGCTTCATCAAGAGGAGTCATGAGATCTCTCGTGAGTTCGACTCTTTCACTCCTTCTATTCATTCAAGGGTTTCAAAAACGATAGTAAGGTGCATTTCTCATTCGTTTAATCCACTTGGAACGGTCGTCTACCGGAAGTAGAGACAGCTGCTCCACGGAAGTTTGACGAATTCACTTTACTACCCTTTTAGAAACCCTAACTAATTCCCTTCAGATACTTCTCTTCTCTGCAGTCACAGTCCACGCACAAGGTTAGTCTTCCCTTCGGGTGAAAGACGCCGTGGACATTTGCGCCATAACGGCGAAATGGACAGATGCGCCATCGTTTTCGCCACTCTAACAGCGCAAGTGTCCATGTTGACTAGGTTATCGGATATGTTTCACCGTGGCTACATATATTAAATTTACAAGAGCTGTGAAACATATCCGAAATCCTAGTCAAACTGCCAACCATAGTCCACACCCTACTAAGTTAGTACTACCCATTGCAGAAGTCCCTTCTCCATTCGCTCCTCTCCCCGCAGGAGCACCTCAGACAGAGAATGTCCCCATTCCAATGGAGACTTTCCCCACTGACTCCTCTGACGGAGACAGGACTCCCAACGGATTGGATGTTGTCCCTGTCCCCGAGCCTCTTCCAGTCGCGCCCGAATTCACTCAGACATTCAGTGCGGGAGATCCTATGATTGTCGGACCTCAGCCCGAAGGATATGGTGTCTTTGTGGACCCTGAGCCTGAAGGAGACCCTTTGGTGGGAATGGAAAGAGCCGCTCCAATGGAGGAATCCTCTTCGCCGTCCTCTGCTCAGACTCTTCCAGAAGCACAGAGTGCTGCATTCAGACCCGGAGTCACTGGAGTAAGAAGATGAGTTCAGTTCAGGAAATACTCAATGTTTTCAGAGACCATCGTGCGCAACAGTCCGTTGTTCACCAGGAACAGTCTGCGTTATGAGGAGACCGGTGAGTTTCTTACACATGTGGTTCCTTCCGCTGTCCTCTTTTCCCTTTCCGCATGTCAACTATATATCTTCTACTCTTTTTACTTTTCTCTTCAATACTTTACCGCAGTTTCCTCGTTTAATTTGGCGTGTACAGTCTGTGAAAATTGAAAATGCGCTGAAAACCCGATTCTTACCATTCAGAACAACTGCTTCCCCGGACGATGCACCAAACAGCCCACTTGCGTCCCAAGGGGAAACTCTCCACCGGTGAGGATTACTGTATCTTCTAGGGGTTCGAAAACGGTGGTGAAGTGCGTGCCCTCTGGGTGGGAAGCAGGGTAACATTCAGTAGAAATTCAATGTTCTCAGAGACCATCATGCGCAACAGTCCGTTGTTCGCCAGGAACAGTCTGTGTTATGAGGAGACCGGTGAGTTTCTTACTATTCCACTGCCATACTCCATTTTCCTCCCATCCCAAACTTCTTCTCTTCCCTGACTTATCAAGTATTCGTTTCAGTTCCCTCATTTCATTTCACTGTACAGTCTGTTCAAACCGAAAGAGCAAACGCGATTCTTTCCGTTCAGAGCAACTGCTTCCCCGGTCGATGCATCGAACAGCCGTCTTGTGTCTCAAGGGGAAGCTCTCAGCCAGTGAGAATTACTGTATCTTCATCTCTAATCCCTATTCAGTCTCCTCTCTCGTGTGCCAATCAATGTCCGTTGCCAGCCTGGTTTCGTCTGTCAGATGATGAGAGTTCGTTCCCCTCGCTTCCCTCTACCGTAATCCCTTGAGTCGTGTCAATTCGGTCAATGTTCCGATCGTCCCACATGCATTCGCCAGACATTCCCTCCACGTGATCCTCCATCCTCATGCAACAATGTCAGATGCTCATCTGGTACAGTCTGCAGAATGGTCCAGGTGGGTTCTTGAGAGTAAGATATTTGCGCCGAAAAAATGTACACATGCGCAATCGATATAGTCACTATAATTGCGCAAGTGTCACTTTCACCTTTATGGCGCAATAGTCAACGGCGCTCTTCCTATAAACATCCCATTTCAGGTTCAATGTATCCGTTTCCCGTGCACTCCTCAGCCTCAATGTGTCCATCCCTGTCTCGGTGTTATCTGCCCGCGAGGTTCCCCTAACGTTTTCCTCTCCCCTCACAATTCCCTTCAGGAACGTCCTGCCGCATCACTCCATGGACATCTTCTCAGGCCCAGTGCTTCCGCAATGAACGTATCGTCTGATGCTTGTGTGCTTGCCAATGAGTTATCCTTTCAGCCTCTCGTAATCCAAGCGAACTCGTCCCTGAACGCACAAAGACTCTCGCCGTCAAGAAGAACGATTGAAGTGTGATCGATTAGTATTGAATAAATAAACTTCGTTGTAACAGCTGCGCATTTGAAAGACATCGAATATTGACAACATAACGGCCTACACTGTACATATACACTTCTGTATTTACTCGTCTTCCCCTCAGTCCCTCGTCCATCAGAGTTGTTATACAGCCACTTCTCCAAGAGGAACTTCTCTACTTTCTTCTCCTCATCCATAGAAAAATCCTCCTATTCTTCTTGTCCGTTTTCCGTTGTTCAATTTCATTTCACTTTAATCACACCAAATTTAATCGAAAACAAGAGAGAAACAACCGAGAAAAAAATCAATGCATTGACGACTGGCAGACAATGATTTTGTTCAGCATTCGGAGGAATGGCGAAGATATTCCTACATGAAGAACTCTATTCTCGAATGAAGTGAATGAATGTGCCGGATCTCTTCTGATATGAGAATAAGATGTGGTGCCTCAACTCAATTCATTCTTGAATGAACTGACTTCAGCGACAGGCCTGTGATTTTGTAGTTTGCCGATTTGCCGAATTTGCCGACCTTTGTCGGCAACAATTTGACGATTCGGCAAACGGCAATTTTTTTTTGGATTTTGCCGTTTGCCGAATCGGCAAATTTTTGCCGACAAAGATCGGCAAATCCAGCAAATCGGCAAATCTCCAAACGGCAAAAGGTCATCGTTAACGGCCTCCTTCTGAAGCACCGTAGAGTGAAATGTTGTTTTTGCCCCGAAAATAAATGATATCGATAAAAATAGTTCAATTGCAAAAAATTACCTATGAAAACAAGCAAAGAAAAAATTTGCCGTTTGCCGAATTTGCAGAAAAATAATTTGCCGCACAGGCCTGTTCAGCGACTTAGTCAATTTACACACCCGTGCAGAAGGGCAGGAGACATGGTGTCTCCAATGGGAAATTATTGACATCCGTTCATTTCTTTCTGTCTGACATCATTCCTTAGCATTCTTCTCTCATTGCGGCGACCATCGCGATGGAGAGAAATTAGACGGATAGAAATGAACGGCTGTCACAAATTTCCTGTTTGTGACACCCTAGCAGGTGAACGAAGAATACAATTGATGAGAACAGGAAAAACGTTCATTGGCAGAAGAAAATATATTAAATGAGACAAATTAGGAGGAGGAGGCTGAGATGAACTTCATGAAAACAGTTTGTAGAAAGAAACACAGAAACAAATTTCAAGATTCTTGGATTCTCCTCTTTCGTCCATGGTTATGAACATGTACAATTGCACTTTCTACTGCTTGGATCTCTACGGGTTCTGCATAAATGTAAATCATATCCGAAGGCTTGACGATCACTCGAACTCTCCTACTTCCGAGAGTGCACGATGAGATCATCTTTGTGGTAGTCGATGATCTTGTGTGCGATCACCTGAACTTTTCACATCCTCAAATGTTCTTCAATAGGCGAAAGATAAAACTGTCATGAACACTTGCACCATAATGATGCGATGGACTGATGCGCCATTGGTGCCGTCATTCTTTGGGCTCAAGTGTCCATTTCATCATTGTGGGTTAAATGACTATGGCACAGTTCCTTTCACCGGTATCAATGATTACTCTCTGTTCATCCTTTCCCGTTTAGCGACGAACTCCCGATTTAGAAAACCTAGGTTGTATCTCATCTTTTCAACCTTCATACACAGAAATCGTTATTTTTAAAAATGAAGCCACCGGCATTTCCATACGACGTTTTGATTATTTTTCACATCATGGTACATGTTTGCAGTGGAGAGTGACGCCGAATGCTTTAAATGCCGCTGGGCAGCTTTTAAAGGAGCCACAAAGGGAGATTTATTTGCATGCACTTTCGGGTTCACTTCTCACCATTCCCACACTTTCTCGTCGTCAGAGCGGTCTACTCTGACAACGAGAAATTAAGGGAATTGGAGAGAAGTGATCCCGAAAGTGCATGCAAATAAATCTCCCTTTGTGGCTTCTTTAATATTTTGAATGACATCAACTCCGTTCAACTTTAGCGAGTTGAACTGCGTTCATTTCAGTTCAGATCAGGTAGCTTTTCCAAGTGGAGTCTACACTTGCTGGATTTTATATAATTTTTCTTTTTTTAATGGTGTTCTATCACCGAATGATGAATGATGACTGCATGTGTCTTGATCATTCGTTTGCATCACTAATAAAATGTGGGGGTTGAAAGATTCATCTTCATTCTTTTTCGAGGGCCTATCACTCAAACCGTTAGACCACTATTGTGAAGAGCTCAGACAGGCAAGAATTCACGAATGCAACACCCTAATGATAAGATAATGGGGTTGCTGCCACTTTTACGACATGATGGCTCATTCATTTGTTCGTTGGAAGATCGAAGCCAATTTGACGATATTCTGCTCGCTGTTTCCTGTACATAAAATGTTCATTATGACTTTATTGTGATCGAACAACTCGCTTCGTCTTCAATTTTAATTAATGCTGAACAAATCAGAATTGTTCTGCATAAATGCGGAGGGATTCCGAAGACTTCGGTGGCGAACAAGAACCGGTCGAGGAACAGAAGGTAAGAAATTCCTCGAAATGTGAGCAACTAGGAAAGACATGAACATAATAGTATTGGACTGGCGTACTTGGACTAAAAAAGATTCTCATGAAATCATTGCTATATCCACGAAGAAATTCAGCATTGCTTCGCCTCATGGACGAAGTGTTCCAACAAGTGATGCATATTTCTAGTAAAGTTGACAAGGTGACTGTACTTATCATTTAAATATGAATATGTTTGTTCAGATAGCTGTATCACAAGATGGCCTTCGCAAGGAATTTCAAAGGGTATTTGTATAATTAAGAAAGACCATGTTACCTATATCCCTTTTCAGTTATCGAATCGGCAAGACACTATGCTAAACGAAATTCAAAAAGTAAGACCATGAGTGCAGTAAGAATTTGTATGACCAATTTTAAGACATCGAAGCAACAGGAAGAAATGCGCGGTGAAATACGACAAGTAATGATCGATAAACTTTCAAACACATTAGCATATATTTCATTTGTCATATATGCTAATGTGTTCATTTTAAGGAATTGTCAAAGAAACAGAACGCAGTAAGCTTATTTTCTTTTAGATTTATAGAATATTAAGTTTGTAATTAAAATTGCAAAATTTAAGAAATAATTGAGGTGGCTCTACAACAAAAAATTGAAATGAAAAAGGAATCACGCAGAAAGGACCAAGCAGTAGACTCCAAAAATGACAAAGTTCACATTTGCATACCCATCGAGGTAACTGCTAAGCTGTATACTTGAACCGAAATAGCAATATTTCGCATGCCTGCAGCTCATAACATTCCATCAGAACCTGCGAAAACCAGTCATCTTCCAGGAAAGGATTCATGGGAATCACATATAGAAAGTTTCTTCAAAGATCAAGAAAAAGCCAACGAAAGAACTTCGAATATTTTATAGACAACCACTGGGTTGAGACATTGCGAATGCACTAAAGGACTCACATGTTTTTAGAAGGCAACTACGAAGGAGTTGGATACACTCGTCAAGATGTTCGGTGAAGTGAAGACTTTATCGGTAGCTGTACTCGAGGGTGTTCACTACAAAGTGACACGCACTACGAAATATCTCATCATTGGAAAGAGGGCTAACGCTGCCAAGGCAAAAACAGCCGTCCTCGTTGCCGTCTACGAGGGCGATAACCGTGACTCTTTTGATGTTCGTTGTGTTATTGAGAATCTCGCCGAACACCTCAAGGCCAACGGATTCTAAGAGAGTTGCCCTTTCCTCTATCCCTTGTCCCACAATTTCACTATACCAGTTACCTCAATGTTCATAAATTTCTCACTTTCTTGTTTCAAAGTGTCCTTTTTCAACGTTAGCTAAAACATTAAAATGTGCCTTGGAATGTGCTGTGTAAGAATCAAGACCGAATCTTTATCCAGTTAAAGAATGATCTCGGGAATTTCGAGGTCAGTGGCTATCAAAAGTATCGAGTTGATTACATAAACGCCGAGTATCATAGATTTCGTTACATCTACGCGCCTCGAGTAAGCTACGGATAATACAATGAAATTGTCATGGTGCAAGAATGAGAAGGAATGAGAGGGCAGATGTGGGGGTCGATGTCGTTTCTCACTGCATTCCAACGCCAGAAGTGTTGTTATCATCGGAGGGAGCTGAAAGGCGAAGAATATGTAGTGATTATTTAATCTTTAAAATAATTAACAATTTTAGCCACTCGCAGGTAGCTTGGAACAACCCCCTTATATCTATAAAGTAAAGTAAGTCCGCAGTGTGATTATATGTATCTAAAGTACATTCTGACTACCCTCCCATTGTTCGAACGAAGTTATGCTTTGTTTTTTTACTTAGTTTTATCTCCATCATCTTCTTCCATCTTCTTCTCTTCTCTCCTCGTGGGCTTTGACTGCACGTTCTTCCTCTTGACGGGCAACTTCTTCTTGCTCTTTTCTGAACGGAAAAGATCAATACCCGCTTGACCGCGACGCGTAGAGACGCGTTGCGGTTCGGATCAGCAATGATGACGAAATTTATAAAAATATCGTCAGAAAGTGTCAGTGACTCCCAGAAACTATCGGATGCATTGAGGAAGCAAGTATTATGCATCCTGTCTGAACTGTTATTCCTAGTACGCGTCTCACACCTGGATGCCACCCTGGTCTCTCATTTTTGCGTGCTATTTCATCGTCACGGAATATGTTTCAACTGTGAGATAAATAGGGTAGTACAACAGTTCAGATAGGATGCGTAATAGCAGGTCCTCGGAGCTAAAAGTGACAATTTTACCTTCCATTGCATCATCATCTTGTGGAATTCCACTGCTTTTTTCACAAGACTCTCCAACAGGGCGCGATTCCTCATCACGATCTCTTCGATTCGACGGATCTTGCTGAAATGAGTCATCATTACCGATGAATTAAGGAATTATTGCATCTTTATTGCTTTTGGAGGATTGAGAGCTGTCACTTGGAAGAATAGAAGATCCACTTGACAAACAGTTAGAACCACCTCTACCATACCAGCCAAACAATCCGAGAGACGCCACTATCCCCCAATTTTATTTTGTCATAGATACCTTGTCTGTGGTCCACTGTAGAAGCTGTTGCGCACCTGAATCAATTTTTGATCCAGTTGGAAATTATAGATATGAATTTGCCTTTTCGCCATTGTCTTTAGAGATCGTCAGTGTTTGTTGCATTAATATTTACGGTGTCTGTCAAATTTCTCTGTTCTCTCTTACAATGCTCTGCTCTCTCGCAACTGTCTATCCGTCCCGGTTTCTGAGTGCTGTCAGACCTGGATTCTATTCATATTTCCAGTGACCGCGACCGATGAGGACCTGTCGCAGTTGGACATGTTTTGAGTCAAAGTGTTTTCACATGTTTTGACACCTGAAAGCACAAATCTATGGAGTATTCCGGAATGAAAAATGCGGGATATTGCAGCGCAATAACATCGCGCACGATCGTGAAACCGCGACGCGTTTAGTTGTGCTTTGAAGTGCATGCGCTGCACTATTTTGTGTGTGGTGGTGCCTACTTTTTGGTGCTTTCATCTCATTTGCCGAATTGGCGGGAGCGGATGAAGATGAGGAAGTAATTGAAGAACAAGTGACGCCGTTTTCTCCTCCTCCGATCCTCGCCACCCGCTGCACAATCGAATCTTCAAATTATTTGATCTAATTATTCAGCTCAATTATCGATTGATGACGTCATGATAATAACTTGCCTTTTGACTCAGGGTCATGGTCATCCGCACTTTCACACCTTGCCTCTTCGGTTGATCCCGAATCTGCAACAAAATGTGATGATATTCTTGTCCCAAGGGCATTTTAGACATCGCGATAGAAATCAGACCAGCAGCCTGATCGTCGGTATCAACAAACCCGATGAGGACGTGTCGAGCGAAGACGGAGCAGCTTCTAAAAAATTGTTTCGGTATATGCGGTACCTTCAACCGCAACGCTTCTCTTCACGCGTCGCGGTCGGCGCACGAACCTTCTTCGATTGATTGATTCTGGCTGGAATCTCCTGACTCCATTTCAGACTCTTCACTGGACGACGAACTCGATGAATCGGTCGAATCGTCAGAGCTGCTCTGAAAGGAATTGCCCAATTTGTGTGCTGCCCCAAACGCGTGATTGCACGCGAACGGGGCAATCGGCCTTACGTCATCAGAGTCTTCCTCGGAATCCGAGACTCCGAAATGGTCGACCAGACTTTCCAGCATCTTCTCCATTTTCGCGGCTCTGCAGTCATGAAATGTACTACCAGTCAGATTTCTCTGTCCTCTCTAGGAAAGCCGTGCTCTCTCGCCACCGTCTCGCCAGCAAAGCAAGTGACGCCGTTTTCTCCTCCTCCGATCCTCGCCACCCGCTGCACAATCGAATCTTCAAATTATTTGATCTAATTATTCAGCTCAATTATCGATTGATGACGTCATGATAATAACTTGCCTTTTGACTCAGGGTCATGGTCATCCGCACTTTCACACCTTGCCTCTTCGGTTGATCCCGAATCTGCAACAAAATGTGATGATATTCTTGTCCCAAGGGCATTTTAGACATCGCGATAGAAATCAGACCAGCAGCCTGATCGTCGGTATCAACAAACCCGATGAGGACGTGTCGAGCGAAGACGGAGCAGCTTCTGCAAAATTGTTTCGGTATATGCGGTACCTTCAACCGCAACGCTTCTCTTCACGCGTCGCGGTCGGCGCGCGAACCTTCTTCGATTGACCGATTCTGGCTGGAATCTCCGCACTCCATTTCAGACTCTTCACTGGACGACGAACTCGATGAATCGGTCGAATCGTCAGAGCTGCTCTGAAAGGAATTGCCCAATTTGTATGCTGCCCCAAACGCGTGATTGCACGCGAACGGGGCAATCGGCCTTACATCATCAGAGTCTTCCTCGGAATCCGAGACTCCGAAATGGTCGACCAGACTTTCCAGCATCTTCTCCATTTTCGCGGCTCTGCAGTCATGAAATGTACTACCAGTCAGATTTCTCTGTCCTCTCTAGGAAAGCCGTGCTCTCTCGCCACCGTCTAACCGGTAACAGACCGAGACCGTACTCATTTCGCATACTCTACCTCCGGTTGGCTTCGTCCTTTTCTGTCATCATTTCCTTCATGGCTTCTTCAGACTGGATCCACAGTTGTTTTGCTTGTTCCATGAATTCGTCCACCTTCGCGTGCAGCTTTTCTCTGAAAAGGAGATCTCGTCAGTCCGTAACGTCTCTGGCCCGGTATTACTAGCTGAAGGAGGAGGATAACATTTGAAAAATCACTTACAATTCTTCCTGGATGGGTCCACTGATCGCTTGAGTCTTCGGTGCTCGGCTGACCGTAGGACGATTAGAAGCAGTGCTCACTTTCTGAACGATTCGAGAATAGAGGAGGCATTTATCAATCGATATTTACCTCGAATCGGGCGAACTGAAGAGAGCCAACCGGCGGCGATGAGAGAATGAAATAGAATGAGTCGACTGTTATTGTTAGTTCATTATGGTGATGAGGTGAAATTGCATAATGCACCCGAATTTGCATTAGAGAAGACGCTTTCCTTCTCAATCTCACCTCCATCTAGGAGGACATTGCCCTGATTGTGAGTTCATTGCCCAGTTCGCGTGCATTCACGCGTTTGGG
The DNA here is from genome assembly GCA_014805445.1 of Diplogasteroides magnus. Taxonomy (NCBI): domain Eukaryota; kingdom Metazoa; phylum Nematoda; class Chromadorea; order Rhabditida; family Diplogasteroididae; genus Diplogasteroides; species Diplogasteroides magnus. The sequence goes on from JACMIF010000748.1 coordinate 31,377, forward strand.
GCAGCACACAAATTGGGCAGCACTTAAATGGCGCAATTTCGACGAGTTCACCACCGAAAAGTACGATGTGCATTTTGGAGATGTCAAGCACAACTGCCGATGATGGTAAATCTATCGGTTGCCTATGATCGAGAGGAAATTAATCACCAAGGCGCTGCAAAATTAGTCCAAACTCTGCTAGTCGCGAATTGAAGGCGAATCTACTTATTTCATGTTCATCCATGGTTGTCCTTCATCGTTCATCCTTCGTTGAACACTTAAAACAAGTTCCGCATAAGAGCGGTAATAGCCGACCAAGGGGGTGGCACAGTTGTCAGATCTAAATGAAAAAAATTCTGTGAGCTCCCCTGGGGTGGGATACACTTCGGCCGCATTTTCAAAATTGTATTGTTTGAATTAGCCGATTTATGAAAATAATAAAATAAAAAATAAAAATTTTATCTTTGATTTTTCGGTCAAATTTTATATGCCATTCGATAGAGAATCAAAAGTTATGCAAAAAAGCACTCTTGACATTTTCTCGTATCTCAAAAACTAAGCGAGTTATAGCGATTTTTCTGTTTTTTGGGGTCCAAACTTGGGCGTTTCTTTCATTTTTCGAAGGGAAAACCGAAAATGTGCGCCGACTTTCATAAACCATTAAATTCTCCGAAGAATTTCACGTCGGATAAGCTTTTAAAATCCGCTCTGGAGGTGTACCAATCATGTGCAAAATCGGTTTGAAAAATGAAAGTGGCTAGTAATCCGAAGGCCCGGGTTCGAATCCCGCTGGGGACAAACATCTTTTGCGAATTTATTTTGAGGTTCCAGAAAAACTTCCAACACAAAAGTTTCTTATTTTGATGTCCTCTTTCGATTTCCATCGAAAAAAGTAGGGGCTACGTTGAG